>CM076067.1:8724083-8746583 GCA_038088235.1 Zacco platypus
AAAATGATATTTGCATTAGGCTCCTGTTCACCACTATAGAAGTTTACCCAATTATGACAACTTCTGCTTCTGAAAACCCTGGATATGTGAAAAGGGTCCACTTTATTTTAGTTAAAGCTATTTCTTTTTATGACAACCCTGCTGTGCTTTCATATGAATATGCATTCGCACCATTGTACTCTTTTCTAATGAAGTGCTCCAGACTGGCCAGAATCTGCTCCCGCTTCTGCTGCTCACCGAGAGACGGAGACAGCTCACCTGCAAACACAAAACAGTCACATCTGAACCTTCAACACAAACGCATATGCAGCTGTGTTGGATATTAAACACAGATGATGGTGAAGTATGGTATGGCGCTCACGGTAGCACAGCATGCAGAGCCCGTCCAGGATGTCTCTGAAGCGCTCGGTCATGGGTGGCAGAGGATTCAGTTCAATCTTCTTGAAGTCTTCGGGGCAATCGTCTTTAAGGTGGCCGTCTCGCTTGCAGATGCTGCACACGACCGTTGGCGGCTACACAGAAAAACCACCACCAGACACTTAATTTCTATATCACAGCATCAAATAATTTACCATATATATATGCGATGAACATGTGAGCCATAGTAAACTGAAAAATGACTCCAGACTATTAAATTGTTTTATTTTTTCCAGATATGTTGCAATATCTTTGCAACAAATTATTTTATGCACATTTTCCACCCTCTCTTAAAATTAAAGAGCTTATTTTTGCTGCTGTGCCTTTAAGCCTCTTGTGTACATTGCCGAACAAAGGTTTTGGGGTTAATAAAATATTTATAAAAGAAATTAATACTTTTATTCAGCAAGGACACATAAAATCAAATGCGGCAAATACATTTATAAAGTTTTCTCTTTCAAATAAATGTTATTTTGAACTTTCTATTCATCAGAGAATCCTGAAAAAAAATCAGTTTTCTCAAAAATATGAATCAGCACAACTGTTTTCAACATTGATAATAATAAATGTTTCTCAAATCATCATATTAGAATGATTTCTGAAGGATCATGTGACACTTTAAAAGGATCATGTGACGTTTAAAATATTTTCAAATAGAAAAGTTATTTTAAATTGTAATAATATTTCACAATATTACTGATTTTACTGTATCCTCTGGGGTTCGTCAGGCTTTTTTCACCAAAAATTTACGTTTTTTTTTTTTTTTTTTAGAATGTTTTACTTTATAGGAATGGTACAAACCTTAGTAATGGTTTTAGCACTTGCAATATGGAGAAAAAAAAATCATATGACATAATTCGAAAAGGTTAAATGGTCTGAAAACAAATAGTCAATTGTGCTCCATGCAGTCAAAAATGAGAGCATTGGAAACGTATGGGAGAAAAATTTCATCTAGTGGAAACGTTTGGTACTGCACCCAAATCTAAAAATCTTACTGAAAGCTCATTTTTTGAGATATCAAGCTAAAACATGGAACGCAATTTGTTTAGATTTATGGATTTGATCTTGCAGTTTTAGAGTAAAACGTGTTATTGAAAACATCTTTCGTAAAAAAACTGAAAATACTATTTTTTGTGCATCTTTCATAATAAATTTGTAATAAAAACTCATGCAAAATTCTGCAAGAGTCGTCTTTGAAAAGAGATTAAAATTAAATCTAAAGCATTCAAATTTAATGACACTTAAGCTGGAAATTTCATTTTTCAGGTCTATGCTCAAAAAGTGAATAAATGGATTATAACTACAGCGCAAATATAATTTAGTTCCATAAAATTTCCTAAAAATACAAAATATTAAATTAAAAAAACATTATCGAACTAAAATATAGCACACATTTAATTGAAATAAAATTTTATAAATCAGTAATTTTTGACTGACACGCGAAGATCACCAGAGGGTTAAATAAAAGCAGCCTTTGCGAGCACTAGAGAGTTAATGAAAAAATCTTACTGACACCAAACTTTCTCATGTGAAATTGGGATTTTGTAAAATTCTGACCATTTTAAGAGCCGTTTTTACCTTTCCAGTGAAAACAACAAACTCATAATAATAATAATGTGATTCAGTAACTCTGAAGCTGGTTTTACTTCACATAAGATCAACACCAAACTGATTTTAGAGCCAAACATAACTATAACTAGCCCTTATATAACTATGTATATTCACTATAGACTTTCAGACATTTCCAAGCCTGGAAAACACAATTTCCAAAATTCCCTGATACTTCCCATTTTTCCAGAGGTTTGCACGGTCAAGCACCACAAATATCACTGTATCCCGTGAAATTACCTTTCCTCCCGTGAAGATCATCCTGTCAAAGATGTAGTGTATGTCTTCTGGAGCGATACTGTCCTGTTCCTCCACCTCTTGATCTTTATCCTCCTCTTCCTCCTCATCATCGCTGTCCATCGGCAGGCCGTTCAGGATGGAAGGAGACACAGCTGTGGCTTTACATCCGGCGTTCATCCCGCCATCACTCACCAGGAGCTCTGTGAACCCTGCTCTCAGTCTCTCCTCTTCCTCTATATCCCTCTCTTCCTCATCCTCACTGCTGTCTCCGTCCTCCTCGCCGCTCCTCTCCTCCCGGTTCTTTCGTTCCAGGCTGTCATCACGGCCGTGCGAGCGCGCTCTACCGTGGCGTCGGGATTTCTTCCTCAGTAAGCCGCGGCTGGCGTTCGCTCTGTTCCTGCTCTGAGGACAGGCGAAGTACTTGTAGGCCATGCGGAAACGCTCCTGGATGTACTCGAACACCATCTGACTGTTCAGACTGCGAGCCACGTTCCTCTTCAACGCAAACGGATCTGGAACATCCAACATCTGATCATTTAAAAAGCGCTTTCATACTGCAGCTGTTGCCTATTTTCATATGTGACAAACATACAGTGCACTTAAATATAGAAGTAATAGTAAAATACTGTGCAGTTTACGCATCGGCTTGCTGAAAAGATACTCGGCAACGGGCAAACGTGTTTCTAAAATACTATAATACATTTTTTTGTATACTGTATGTCAATCTGAGCCACACTAGATCCCTCCGCTCACCCTCGATGGCGAGTCTGCGGCGAGGCCAGTGCTTGAGCTCTCGCGACAGCAGCTCTCTCAGACGGATGCTGATGATGTGCTCCTCCAGCGCAAACTCCAGCGTGTAAAAGCGCAGGAGCTCCAGCCACAGCTGCCCCAGAGAAGCGCTCACCGGCTGCTCCAGCGTCAGACGGGACTGCAAACATAAACACATTACTAATACAGTTATGATCACTACAAACAATTTCTCAATACTTTTTCAAAATTCTGAGAACACAACAGCAGTCTATGTGGGCTAAAATGTGAATCATTTATCATTCGCTATTAGGGGTGTAACCGAACCGTAATGCAGTCAAATAGAGCTGCACGATTAATCGTAAAAAGATCACGATCTCGATTCAAGCACCCACACGATCTTATTTTATTAATTTGCCCCCGTATTTTAAACCTTTGACAAAAATCATACCGGAACATTCAAATGTGTTCGTGCTGCAGGTAGAGAGCAGTTTTGAAGCACATAGTTTTTCTGTGTTACAAATATTCAAATTATCACAGAAGTACTGAGATATAAGTGTTCAGTTAGTATATAAACACTGATGTCTACGATAGTGTTCAAAATAGAGCAAACTAGCGTTTGAAGCGAACTTGGCGTGTCAAATAACGGTTGTATGTACCGGTTATTCCACTAGGTGGCGACAAGTAACAATCAATGAATCATTCATTATATCCAGTAAATTCACCGATTCATCCAGTAATGAAATAAGTATTAATTAATGAGTTATTGAATTAATTCAAAACAATTTTTTTTAAATAATTCATTCAAACATTTTCCAGCAATTTATATTTTGTCAGAAGCTCTAGTAAATTACGTGTTATTTTATTTGGTTGTATGTTCAGAATCGTGATCTCCATTTGAAACCAAAAAAAATCGCGATTCTCATTTTATCCAGAATTGTGCAACACTGCAGTCAAACGATGAATTCAGCCAGTCACAGGTGATCCACACTCCAATCAGAAAGGGACGACCACAACATGGAAAAGAGCAGAAAAAGAACAGACGATCTACACACCAACCCAAAACAAGAGTATAGATGCCACAAACTTCATGGAAAGGAAATAGGAACAGCAAAAAGTGGCATCCTGTTTGTTTGCTTTTTTACTTCACAAAAGTACAATGTTTTCTTTTTATTGTGAATGTACGCAAATAAAAATAGTTTACAGTTTCGAATGATGCCTTAATTTTATCTGTATGACCATAAATGACAGAAAATTTACAATGCTGTTACAACGAGACAAAATCATTGTGCTTTTATCTCAGCACTTCTGTGATCATTTGAATATTAACTATTAATAAGCTAACTAATGTGATGTGATTCAAAACTGCTATCACAAGCACATATTTGAATGTTCCGGTATGATTTTGTCAAAGGATTGTCATCAATAAAATAAGATCGCATGGGTGCTTGAATCGAGATCACGATCTTTGGATCTAAAAAATGAAAAATGATCAAAACAGTTGAACACATACACAACACCTTCCTTTTACCATCTATACAAAAAGGCACAACTTAAGAATAATTTTGTACTGTAATGTAAACATAGACAATTTATCCCATACTGCAGTGCGTTCTAAACTGTGGAGTTTTTGTTTTACAAAGAAATTGCGCAAAAGAAAGCATTGCATAATATTACCTATTGTTTTTGTTTTTTAGGTCATTGTTTTATGAGTCAAAGTGACTGTATAATGATGTATTTGAGACATGTATGACGTTGTTTGGTAGTTTTAGTGCATTTTGAATGTGAAAATAACTGCTGTGCCAAGCTGAAAGTGTGAAGAATGTGAAATACTATACTACTTAGTGTTTCTTTAATACAATCATGCACATTGGTGAAACGTCACCTTGCCCCTAGAGTATTCGGCCTTCTTCTCTTTCTTCTCCGTGTGGGTTTTGGGGTCAGGTTTTCCTTTGCCGTCCATCCGGCCCTCGCCCGCAGGAGCGGGTCTGTGCTCCCAACCCACAAATGTGCCAGACTCCATCCCCGTCAGGTGAAACTCATCCACACGCTTCACTTCGAAGCTCTTGATCTGACCAGAACCACACGACGAGAATATATTTCACATTTATTTAGATTTGCAGTTATCAGAGAGAGAGAAAGAAAGAGATTATCCCATTGTTAACTATATTTATTTGCTTGATAATATATAATGATAAAAGAATTAGTCAAAAGCGTGTTCGACTCTCACATGCAACAAGAACATTAGTTACATTAGGTTTACTAAAACATCAGCTCTTACCCAATGTCCTAGATAAACGGGCAGGATGGGCTTCGCTCTCTGTTGCAGGAAGAATATGACCATCAGAGACAGCGAGTATGATGGGATTCCTCCCTCCGCCTGACAGTCGATGTGGCACAGCTACAAACAAACACACAAATTTGTTAGACCTCAGTGAGAAACGGCCACAGTAATCATAGGAAAGTGTGACGGGGAGTCTTACGTTGGCCCAGTAACGGAAGGCCAGCACCAGAGGCACGAGCCTCGGCTCCAGTCTGGCCAGAGCCGCAAGGTGATTGGTGGTGAGGCACGCAACATCATTTCCTGCACTCACTTTGCACATTAACCCACTGCAGAGACAGCAAACAGCTCATATCAGCTATGACAGATTATTATTAATGTCTTCAAACTGTTAATTCTTTGTGTGCAGTAACTATTTATAGCATCTCAGTTTTATTGACCACATAAAACTGACCTCGCCACATCTCTGCAGAAGACGACAGGGACTTTGGCATGAAAATCAGACTCCACCTCGGCAAACTCAACTGGAAACAAAAGTGAAACTAGAGTTATTCTGGGCTCTCGAAACTCAAGTCTTGTGCATATGTGAACTTTCAGCTATTCAACAGACAAGTGAAGCATATTTATGATAACAGGATCTGTCACACACACTTTTTTTTGTGTGTCTCAAAACCTACTGATCTAAAAGCTTAAATTACTAAAATGAGTTTAATAAACATTTAAAATATATGCAAAATAAAAGCATTGAAATTTGGACAACTTTTACTAATATATATATATATATATATATATATATATATATATATATATATATACACATATATAAATAAAAAAATAAATAAAAAAAAATAAAATATATATATATATATATATATATATATATATAAAAATATTTATTACATATATATTAGAGCTATAATATATTATATTTATATATATATATATATATATATATATATATAAAAATATAATCACTGAATAATTAAATATACATATATAAAAATATCAATATATTATAGCTCATATATATATATATATATATATATATATATATATATATATATATATATACACACACACATATTCACTTTTCTATAACTCAGGACTACAGGAGACCAAATTAATATATTGAATTTATTTGATTAATTCATTGGCATATGTAATTAATTTCAAAACATGCTTTGGGAATGCTCATTTTAAAATATATATAAATATATTAAAGTATATATAATAAAGTGTACAGTATATATTATAATATATACTGTCCAGGCAAAAAATACTAAAGAGTCTATGATTGGATCATTATTGCAGTGATTATTATGTTTTATGTTTGGCAACAGTTCTTCTAACCCTAATCGATTTTCATTTCTTAAACAACCTTGCAGGAAAAGATTCATCCGGCCCAAATTGTGAAAGAATGGTAGGGAGGGAGCATGAAGAATCATGTTCACACATGAATTGACCAGATCTTAAATTCATTGAAAGTTTTTGGGATGTGCTGGAGGAGACTTTACAGAGTGTTCACCTCTTGCATTGTCAATACAAGATCTTGACCAAAAATTGATGCACCTAATAACATCACAACATTTATTTACATCAAGAGGTGCATGAATGGGAAACCCACCGCTGTTCTTTAAGATCTCCAGCACTTGGATCAGCACATCAGGTTGAGTCATCTGCACGACAGAAATGTGTTAATAACAATACAGTAAAACGTTTATTAACAGCAAAATGCATCATCACATATCCACAAAAGCAGCTTGTATGTTCACTCACACTGGAGGGGTAAGAGACGTCGATGTTGATGTCACTCGTTTTAAAGGCGAAGCGGGTGAGGCAGGAGCCGTAAAGGCGGAGAGAGCACGCTACGAAGAACAAAAGACGGGAGAAATCATTCAAACATTCACAATATTGAATATACACAACATTTTTACTTTTTACTTACATTATCCCAAATGTTTCCAAGAATGTTTAAATCCAGAGAAATAAGCTATTTTAACCAGGACACAGACCGCGTCCGTGCAAAGACGCTTTAATATATTACATGTTTTATTAGACAGATGAGGAACTGCTTGGAGACATTCATCAACAGAAAACTAATTGTTATATAGCTCAACACAATATGTTTTGTTGTTTAAATCTTGTTTCTTGATTTACAGCAAGTACCATGTTTTACCACATGCATACACATGACACATTATCAATTTTATGTCTTCATATCCGTTAAAGGATTGTTAGGCTGCATAGATCAGGTCAGCCGGAACCGGGAACACTTCCTATAACACCGGATGTACTCGTTACATCAGAAGAAGAATAGCGTCTACGCTAATTTTAGTCTCTCTGCTTATCCCGAGGTTTACCATTTAACGTGATTGGCTGGATCCGGGCCGGACAGGGAACCTGTGCCTGTGTGCGGCAGCAATGTGGCCCTGTGGTGTCGGCGGAGACTGTGTGAACTAGCTCATCCCTTGTGAGGGCCTTACCGACTCATCAGCCAGTGGGACAGATCCCCAACAAACCGTGATGAAAAAGATCTTAAACTAGATGGAACTGGATTAAATATTTTGACTGTTGCGATTCCAAATCGGACTTATGACCTGTAACTCTGCCTGAGTATCAGACAAGTGTTCACTGTTGGCCAGAGGAGAACTGGGCCCCCGACTAAGCCTGGTTTCTCCCAAGGTTTTTTTCTCCATTTTGTTGGGAGTTTTGGTTCCTTGCCGCTGTTGCCTTTGGCTTGCTTAAGTTGGGGACACTTGCTTGATATTCAGCAGTGTTTTTGATATGCCTGCATTGGCGCCGTTGTATGTGAACTGAACTAAGCCAGACGATTACATCACTGTTTTCTCCAGTGCTGATATACATAAATTAACTAGACTAATAACTATTGATCTTTGCAACGGAATGAATCAATAATACATAGAATGATCTGGACAATGACACCATTTTCTTTGGGAGCTGCTGTGCAGCTAAAAATTATTTGCCAATTATTAATGTAAAGCTGCTTTGCCACAATTTGCATTGTAAAAAGCGCTATATAAAGTAAAGGTGACTTGACTTACCATGCCTAATATCTTACGGCAGTGTGCAACAAGTGTCTCATAGCAGCTGCCGAGCGAACGCAGAGTAGCACTATAACAACTTTCTACACCCAAACATATCTGATATGATAAACAGCACTAGCCCACATACTCATGACCGGAAGAAGCGAAAAGCTGCGGTATAATAAAAACTCCACTGCTCTCGAGACGTGTGTCGCGATCGTCTCTCATTAGCAATCGCTCCCGCAGCCACGTTCCGCTCCAACTGCTTTCAGCCACACCCTGCTTCATATTACAGTAATGATAATAAATCTTTAATACATTAGCTCAATATGATTTCTGCCCGAGTCCCGTCGGATTCTTGTCTTCACGTCTGCAGCCAGTAGAAAACACCTCCCATGATTCTGCGAAATCAAGGTCTCATCAAGCTACGCCTTTGTTGTGAATAAGCGACCTCTAGCGACGAAAATTACATATTGTGCCTTTAACAGAATAAATTTAATACATGTAGGCAGGGAAAGCGGTGTACCTGTGAGTTGTTTACGTATAATACCCTCCATCCGGAGTACCACGGCTTGCCTCAACGCAAAGTCTTCCTCTGAGATGCCTTGCACCTCTGCCGCCTCCAGGACGGCGGAGTCTAGCGCCCTCAACTGGGCCGGAGAGGGAAGAGGAAGCGCTCGCAACTCATTTTCCTCCTGCTTTTCCTGCAAAATACACAAACAAAAAATCTGTATCAGTCAAACACTTGGCCATAACACAATGAATTCAGAGACATCTTCTATGACAGGGTTTTATCGGGTTTTCAGTGACGTGCAGCGTTCTTGTGCATGCTTGCTAATAGTCTAACAGAAACTAGCACAGTAAAAACACACTCTAATCATTATATAAACAACAGAAAAAAAGCTCACCATGATGTTCTTCTTGTGACGCTTCTCTTTAATGTGCTTGTGAGCACCCTGGATGTTCTCCACGTGGACTGAGCACAGTTTGCATAGATACTGGAAATTCGGGTACTCCGGAGACGGCTGCGGGAATACACAACGACAGAGAAACCAATCACATCGTGCAACATCAATTCACACATCTGAGTGCTCCACAGATGTGCAAACGCGAGCCAAACATCTTCCCAAACTTGTAATAAGAAGTGCTTATTGAAAAAGAGAAGCTTTAAGGGCTGCCTGTGGTTATTTTCTTAAATATTAAATTTTTTTAAAGTGAAATATTATAGTGATAATGATAATATTTGTTATTGCTGTATTTTTTTTTTTTTAGTAATGCTTATATTTTTATTTAATAATAAAAATAATAAAAAATTATTGTTTGTGTGCAGGAATGCGTCTCACCTTGAGCAGCCGGTGGATGTAGTCTCTCTGCAGCCTCTCCTCCGCCTGTTTGAGTCCCAGTTGTTGGTCAGAGGTCAGGTTTCCCACCTCCACGACCTCTGCTGCGACCTCAACCCTCTGTCTGCCTGAGATCTCCACACCTGAGATTTAAAGGAACAGGTAGCAAAAACAACCCAAACATAAAACTTTACTGTCATAGAAAGGCAAAACACAGTAAATACTAGGGCTGCCCCCTCCGCCTGTTTGAGTAATATCTGACTAATCGTTAGTCGACTAGAAGAAATTTTATTAGTCAGTTAGCCACAGACAAAAAATGTTAATGGCGGGTGCTTGAGGTAATTACAGTAATCAGGCAGGAAATCCAAACGTTCGCCATTGACCTCAAATATGGCTTATCATTTGAAACATGTAAGTAAGTATAGCAACATTTACTGCTTGCTCTAAATTTAACCTAGATAAATATACGCTATTATTAGAAGCATATCCAAGTGTTTGTGCGGAGTGTGGAAGCTGAAGTTTAGCAGACATGGAGGTGCTGGAGTGATTACTTGCATTTTTTCTGATAACAGTGGAAAATACCCCATCATTTTTGGTCATACAAATAAGAGTAATGCACCATTCCAAACTGTAAACGGTCTACTTTTATTTGTGTAAACTCACAATAACAAGAAAATGTTGCGCATTTGTAAAATAAAGAAAAAAAAACTGGATGCGCTTCCTGCCGCCTTGGTCTCGGTTAACTGGAGCGCGTAACAAAAATAAACCAAAACTCAGCGTACACTTGCCTCGCTGACATGAGAAATACATCAATAGAAAGCTTGAAATGTGATGCGAATGTCGACCAATTCAAGTGGAAAACGAATATTCTCAGATTATGCAATCCGTATGAAACGTGTATATAGATGAGTCAGCATCTCCGCAGCCGAAAACACAGAAAACATTATAAATAAATGATTAAAATGTTTAGACAGTCTCCTTGCTGTTTTTTTTTCCACGACATGTTCATAATACTTTTGCCAGTGCGCTGTTGCAAGCTTTAAGTATGCGTTTGAGTACCAATTTTTATATATATAAGAGATTAAAGGCTAATTATTATTATTTATATGGCTTATTAACATACACGTGCGATCAGTCAACTCGTCGCTTAAATGAACGACTAACAGTCGACTAGAAGAATCTTTAGTCGAGGACCGCCCTAGTAAATACACCTACACTAGTATAGAGAACACATTAATATTTTTATAATATAAAAATAAAATAATTTTAATAATAAATGATTTTACCTCTCCTTTGCCACTATTAAATTGAAACATTTAAAATACACACAAGTTTAAAAGTTTTTTGTTTTTTTTGTAATATAGAAATTAATACTTATTTCGCAAGGGTGAATTAAATTATTGTAAAGTGTTACCGTCTACTCTCTCACCAGGTATCTTCTCTGTAGCGGTGATGGTGTTGTTGTGTGTTGAGCTCTCCTCTGCTGTGTTGGTCAGCAGAGTTGCTCCCCCATCCTTGGCCAGTCCAGTATTTCGGACCGGCGTTCTCTTCTCCTGTGTCTGCTGACGGGCCTCACTGGGCAGGGGCTTCCCTCTCCCCCTCTCGCCAGAATTAGTTCTGCCCGTCAGCCTGCGGGCTTTGCCCCTGCCCTGCTCCTGAGGGCTGCCGGTGCACGTCCTGCCCCCGCTATGGCCACCCTGGATCTCCTCTTTCACCCTGGGGACGCCGTCCTTGCACCGGCCGGTGACTTTCGCGCTCTCTCTCTGGGGTTTGGAGGACGACGCCTTGCCCACACTCGAGCGGGCAGGTTTGACCACCTTCACGGGGCTTTTGGGGTCCTCCATGCCACTCCACTTCTCTCCGGACGAGACTGAAGAAAAGCCCAAAGGGCTCTGGGTTGAAGGTTTCTGGAATGGAATCATGACAGAATCAGATTCTGGGAATACAGAAATGTTTGTGCATGGAAAGTTTGAGAAATCTGGAATACTTTTCCGGCATTGGGATGGGAATACTAACTTATTACATAATAAATACTAATGAATACCCACTTTTTTAAACTAGTAAGTGAAACAATAGACATTATTTTACAATAAAGTTGTTTTTTCGCGCTACATTCTGTTAGTTTAAGTCAACGAGTGGAATCAAGTCATGAGTTCGAAAAAAAACAAAACAATTTTGCATCTTTAATTAACAAAAATGTCTAAATTATTTAATCAGGGAGCAAAAAGGCACATCAAAAAAAGGATACTACAAATTGCTGTTGTATTTTCAATTCCATTTATCACATCTCAAGTTGAGCACATTGCATTATGGGATATATTTGTAATGGCATACTATCTTATTTGTTATTTACAATATTCCACGATAATTTCACTCAATTGTATGCCACCGTTTTGTCACATGACCTTATGTTGCACATAATCATCTTGAAATTAAAATAAATCTTTATTAAAATTTGGCAGTGTGATGAAATCAAGTATATCAAATAATGGCATCTGATGTTATTTCTGGTTTACTCATGACACGTTGCATTATCAAACACATTATTACACACACATTATGTTTATAGAAGATCATGTGTTCCACGTACACTAAAAACGTAACCCTTAAAGGGATAGATCACCCAAAAATGAAAATTATGTCATCATTGATGACCCTTAAGTTGTTACAAATCTGTATGAGTTTCTTTCTTCTGTTGAGGACAGATGATGTTATTTTGAAACATTTTGGTAAGCAAACAGTTGTTGGACTCCATTGACTTCCATAGTAGTAAAAAAATACTGTGGAAGTTAATGGGGTCCATCAACTGTTTGCTTACCAACATTCTTAGAACAAGTTTAGAACAACTTGAGGGCGACTTAATGAGAAAATTTTCATTTTTGGGTGAACTATCCCTTTAAGAATTTTTTTCAAACTTAAAGAAATATTTATTATCAATAATTTTGCTGGGAAAAGCATCAGCTTGAGGCGAGAAAACTAGTCCTCAGCACTCAACTCTATATTTAGTTAATAACATCCGTGGTTCCTACACATTTTGCACTTTAAAGTTCCATACTTTCTCAAATTTTTCAGACCATATTTAACATAAATGGTTCGTGCAGCATTATATTTGATATATTATACAGTCATCTCTAAATATTTTTACTTTCCGTTTATTTTCCATTGGTTTTCCCAAAGTGATAACATGCGCTTAAATGTGAAGAAATTAAACACTTTAACACTGACACATTGCTTTGATACTACAGTCCTGGCTTGATGTTGCATGATAAACAGTAAGTGCAGTCTGAGCGTTTGCGTCTTTATCTGTTGCTGGTTTGTATGGAAGCTTGTTTTTGCCACTAAATAAAAAATAAAAAAGGTAATTGTGACTTTTTTTTTTTTTAACAATCTTTTCTCAGAATCGCGACAAATAAACTCACAATTGTGAGCTATAGGGCGTTATTTTAACGCTCTAAGCACATGGTCTGAAGTGCACTTAGGGCGCATCCGAATTCACTTTTGCTAGTTTAACGAGCTAGGCGGATGGTCTAAAAGTGTTTTACCTCAAAATAGCAACACGCCAACAACGCACCTGGTTTTCATCCCAGCACACCCATGGGCGAACAGATGAGCGCGAGTGCATTTGCTATTTAAACAATGTTGGCGCTGGACGTGAAAATGATAACTGCGTCAGGCTGAAAATAACAAAAAACACTTGCGTCGCATCGTGCTGGGTGTATGATAGGGCCCATTTATTCTCACAATTACGAGATAAACTCTTTTAAACAGACTTATTTTTTAGAATTGTCAGATATAAACTCGCAATGGCGAGTTATAAAGTCCAATTGACCTTTTGCAAAGACCCGCCCCCTTTAGTTACTGTTGCTAAGTCCGCTCTCACGCCACACATCATGTTCTCATGTAGAGAAAAATACATCGTGGAGCAAAGAGGACACTGACAACATGTCAACAGACAAGACAGAGCAGGTTACTTTTCATATGAAACAGTCTTATTGTAATTTTTTAAAGAAGTTTAATCAATAAATAGCGTCTAGTGTGTGTTTAATGTGTGGTGACAGATCGCTGTAGCTCCTCGTGAACCGATCATCTCTTCATACTAGTTCATTTATAGCATCAAATAAACATGAATGAACATCAGAAGGAATGTTGTTCATTTCTTAGAAGCGCAGAAAGATGTGAGGACACACAATTTTTCAAGTTCAAGTTCACCAACGTTAATCTACTAACTGCCCTGACTGCTTTGTCGGACAAAATGGCGGATTCAGGGTTATGATTGGTCAGATCGCCTGTCAATCAAAAGGGAAGAAAAAAAAAGAATTTCTCTCAGAATTGTGAGTTCATATCTTGTAAGAACTCTGCAAAACATGTCAGAATATTCTTGGTCTCAACATCCGACTCAAGACCTTCAAACGCAAAGAATAAATAATACAAAACGTTCTCACGCAAGAGCTGTAAATCTGTCCCGCTCAACATACACATTTAATACAACATCAACGTATGCATCACAGATATGAATATAAGAATACAGACAAGAAATGTAATCAATATGCATGACTCATACCCAAACTGAGCACAACAAAGAGTAGTATGTTAGTATTCTTCTCAGAACATGTGACAACAGAACAATAATCTACTAATTACTCAGTACTGCACACTGTTACATTTATGCATGCTTTAATCCACAGCGATTATAACTACATTCAATCATTTTTATCAGTTCATGCGTTCCCTGGGAATCGATCCCAAGCCGCTACAGGAACGTAGTACATACTGTATACAGCCTACAATTTTTTTTTTTTAAAGAAAATAAGAGGAACTTTTGCACAATACACATTTCAGACAGTAGTACGCCATATTCAGCGAGTCCGATAATCACCTTGGAAATAAAAATGGTTATTTTACACAATCAATCCAATTTTCTGTAATCGTCTTTTTGGCAGTGCAGTTAAAGGATTCGTTCACTTCAGAATTAATTTCCTGATAATTAACTCAGACCCATGTCATCCAAGACATTTGTCTTTCTTTCTCCAGTCGAAAACAAATGAAGGTTTTTGAGGAAAACATTCCAGGATTTTTCTCCATATAGTGGACTTCAATGGGGTTCAACGGGTCCAAATGTGAGTTTCAATGCAGCTTCAAAGGCTCTACATGATCCCAGACGAGGAATAAGAGTCTGATCTAGAGAAACAATCGGACATTTTCTAAACAAAATAAAAATTATATACTTTTTAAGCACAAATGCTCATCTTGCACTGCTCTGCAACACGTCAAACATGACGTAATAACTTTGTAAAGGTCACACGTGACGTAGTAACGATCCATTGTTTACAAAGTGAACGTGCAAAGACGAAGTCAAACAGCCTTTACAAAACAACGATGTCGGATGATTTTGAAGTTGGAGGAGAAAATGAGATGGAGTTTTTTGCCCTACCGCAGTACTTCCGCCTGACTTTTCCAACGTGAATAAGTAACGTGTGGCGCATCGAAAGTTTAAGGATTTTTCTCCATATAGTGGACTTCAATGGGGTTCAACAGGTTGAAGGTCCGATTATCAGCTTCAGTGTAGCTTCAAAGAGCTCCACATGAACCCAGACGAGGAATAAGAGTCTGATCTAGAGAAACCATCGGCTTTTTCTAAATAAAATAAAAATTATATACTTTTTAAGCACAAATGCTCATCTTGCACTGCTCTGCGACACGTCAAACATGACGTAATCACTTTGGAAAGGTCACGCGCGACGTAGGCGGAAGTACGGATCCATTGTTTACAAAGTGAACGTGCAAAGATTAAGTCAAAAAGCCTTTACAAAACAACGATGTCGGATGATTTTGAAGTTGGAGGAGAAAATGAGATGGAGTTTTTTGCCCTACCGCAGTACTTCCGCCTGGCTTTTCCAACGTGAATAAGTAACGTGTGGCGCATCGAAAGTTTAAGGATTTTTCTCCATATAGTGGACTTCAATGGGGTTCAACAGGTTGAAGGTCCGATTATCAGCTTCAGTGCAGCTTCAAAGACTCTACATGATCCCAGACGAGGAATAAGAGTCTGATCTAGAGAAACAATCGTCCATTTTTAAAAAAAAAATAATAAATTATGTACTCTTTAACCACAAATGCTCATCGTGCATGACGTGGACAGAAGTACTGCGGTAGAGCGCAAAACTACATCTCATTTTCTCCAACTTCAAAATCATCCGACATCGTTGTTTTGTAAAGGCTGTTTGACTTCGTCTTTGCACGTTCACTTTGTAAACAATGGATCGGTACTTCCGCCTACGTCGCGCGTGACCTTTTCAAAGTGACTACGTGCAAGCAGTAGTCAGTGCAAGATGAGCATTTGTGGTTAAAAAGTATATAATCTTTATTTTATTTTTTTTAGAAATTGACTCTTTTGCTAGATAAGACTCTTATTCCTCGTCTGGGATCATGTAGAGCCCTTTGAAACTCACATTTAGACCTTCAACCTGTTGAACCCCATTGAAGTCCACTATATGGAGAAAAATCCTGGAATGTTTTCCTCAAAAACCTTCATTTCTTTTCGAACGAAAAAAGAAAGACATAAACATCTCGGATGACACAGGGGTGAGGAAATTATCAAGAAATTGTAACTCTGAAGTGAACTAATCCTTTAAATAATCAAAAAGTTCAAGGTAGGTAAAGCACAACGCATTGTGCTCGGTTATATACTGCATATTCTCGCAAATGCATACAGTATGCATACTATACACTACAGAAATAGTATGAGTAGTACGTTAGTAAGCTTTATTACAGAATAACTGTCAGGAAGACATGATATCATCATTACTAAGCAATTTACCTTTTAATTCTTAAGGATCCAAACATACATATAAGCAAATATAGCTCGAATCTGTCCAGTAAATTCATATTATTATAACTTTAGAAGCTAAATATATATATAATACATACTAGCTATTAACTTTTAACTATTTACAGCATTTGAAAAAATGTGTTGGCACAAATATTCAATCCTTCACAAGTTTAATGACCTGTAGGCCTGAACAAACACAAAACTACAGTGAAACATTAGAGTCCTGACATTGATTAGGGGATTATTTACATGTACCTGCAGTGATATTATATCCTAAATGACATTGCTCGACTCCGATTTCCTCTTACCTTTGTAAAAACACTGCATGTAACCTTGCAATGATCAAACACTAGCACTGCACCGTTACCTGCACACTTACACGTAGAACACATTTATATGCAAGTAATACACACTTAGGAATGTGTATCATTCGCCAAAGGTCTGATTTTATAGTAATTCCCCAAACTTTTGTCAATGTATTTAGACTTAGCTCGCGCGCTGCGCTAGTAACGCCTCACGCGCCTCTTCCTCACTTGTGTGTTTACTTTTCCGCCTTACCTAGATTCACAAACGTGCGGTAGATCAGCAGTACATGCTGAGATCGATCATAAGGAGCGGTGAGGGTTCGGCGTCGCGTTAAACGCCATGTATCCCGGCGCTGATGTTGTTGTTGTTGTTTTCGGCCCTGCTCAAGACGGTGAGCGCACGCGCCATGTTAACTCTGCTCGCGCGCTGGATTGTGGGCCGCGTCAGTGCGGCAGGCGGAGAAACCGAAACTGCACTGGAGACCGACGCGACGCTTCGACGCGTCATGTCGTCGGTGTGACGCCTACAGGCGGCGCTCTGTGGCCCAAACGACATACTAAGACTCTAAAAGAAAGCTTTGGTTATTTTCGTTGTAACCGTTATTTTGGTGTTTCACATGCTCATTTGCATATTAAATGAGCATGAGAAACACCGTCATATGATAGGATAATAATGTTATGAAAACGTAAAACGAACAAAAAAGAGAATAAAATCAAAATTATAATTATGTATACAAATTTACGTATAATATAGACAAAACTAAATATCATTATTGTTATTATTAAATATTTGATTTGAACCATTTTTATATTATTGCTAGAATATATATTATAGACATATGCTAAAATATATACACTACATTGTATAATACATCTACACCAAACAAAATTTAATGTTTATTCTGAAAACATATCATTGTGTTATGTTAGAAAATACGGTTCAACTAGAGAAATACAGTAAATTGAAGATATTTGCCATCTGTATTTTCATAGAAAAAAATGCATTTTTTTAGGTGTGCAGATAAGGTATAACATTCATCAGGGAAAAACATATGATTCTTGTGTTTTGTCAGAGATCTTATTAAAAACTTCAAAAGGTATGACTGAATTCAGTGTATGTATGCAGAATTGTGAGATATAAAGTCAGAATTGTGAGATAAAAAGTCAGAATTCTGAGGTATAGAGTCAGAATTGTGAGATAAAAAGTCAGAATTGTGAGATAAAAAGTCAGAATTGTGAGATATAAAGTCAGAATTGTGAGATAAAAAGTCAGAATTCTGAGATATAAAGTCAGAATTCTGAGATAAAAAGTCAGAATTGTGAGATAAAAAGTCAGAATTGTGAGATATAAAGTCAGAATTGTGAGATAAAAAGTCAGAATTCTGAGGTATAAAGTCAGAATTGTGAGATAAAAAGTCAGAATTGTGAGATAAAAAGTCAGAATTGTGAAATATAAAGTCAGAATTGTGAGATAAAAAGTCAGAATTGTGAGATAAAAAGTCATAATTGTGAGATATAAAGTCAGAATTGTGAGATATAAAGTCAGAATTGTGAGATAAAAAGTCAGAATTGTGAGATAAAAAGTCATAATTGTGAGATATAAAGTCAGAATTGTGAGATATAAAGTCAGAATTCTGAGCTAAAAAGTCAGAATAATCTTTTTTTTTTCAATGTCGGAAATGGACTTCATACTATTCAACAAACAAAGCCAGTCTGTAGCTTATAAAATCTTAAAATTTATTATAAACTTTTGCCTTAATTTGAAACTTAATAAACAAACTTTTACCTGAACTATCATGACGTATATGCAAAGTTTATGACGTTTTAAGCGCGCAGAGGAATGCGGAAGTGATTGGTTGTTTGGGCCTCGCGCCGCCGCGCGTCAATAAAGTTCCCCTCATTTCCGCTCTTGGTCTGTAGATTTTCATTCCGTATCGGACCGTCCCGTTCACTCATCTGTCGGCTCTACCTCAGAGGAATCACCGCATCATGGGGCTGTTTCTAAGAGCACTAACTTTGCTGACATTATCATGTCTGATTGAGGCCAAACAGAAAGACTTTTACACGTTTAAGGTGGTGAACAGCAGAGGGAGGTTAGTGTCTCTGGACAAATACAGAGGATCGGTGAGTCTCCACACATGAACTCTGAAGCTGCAGATGCAACTAACGTGCATGTAAGAAAAAGCTCTCCGGACTAACGTCGCGTCACCGTGTGCTTTAATCCTGTTGTAGTGTTTCCTCACTTCCAGGATTCTCCTTCTAACAAACTAACCGGCAGTCTGGAGGTGATCTTCATTCATCGGTGTCTACGTGGCAGCCTGTCTCATCCCAGCTCCTTCTGTAGAGTCACTCTTGAGTGTTGGGTTACATTCAGGAGTAACTCCCAGAAATGATATTAACAGAAATGAATGCAAGTATTGCATGTGCATTCAAACTGAACGAAGTTATTACTCAGATTGATTTTGAGTGTACAAGAATCTGTCCACAATTATACAGTAGAGCTGGAATGTTTGTTAACTTTGCAAACGTTATAAAGTCTTTTAAGAGTAAAAAATTGCATGCTATATTATAGTATATTGGAAGGGCTTGTGTTGCACTTCACTGCATTATTTTCTTTAATTTAAATAAATTATAAATATATATATATATATATATATATAATTATTTTAGGCATTATATATATATATATATATTTATAGAATTGATTGTGCGATTATAATTACTTATATTGTGGTTTTAAATGAAAATGAGTTTGCACAACTCATTTTGAGTCACTAGGTGTCGGTGTTGAATAACTTTGAAAAGCCATTCGTAAATCTTTGAAGTCTCCTGAGAACTGTGAGCTGTTATACATGATATTAAATGACATGGTTACACTTTATTTTAAGGTGTCAGTATTACAGTGTAATTATACATTTAAGTACAGAGTAATAACAATTAACTACATGTACTTACTATAGTGTTAGAGTGAGGGTTTGGTTTAGGGTAAATTGCATGCATCATTTCTAGTTTTTACTATAGTAAATACATGAAACATATGTAACAATGACACTGTAAAATAAAGTGTTACCAATTATATTATATTATATTATATTAGTCCTATATTATATTATATTATATTATGTTATATTAGGCCTATATTATATTATATTATATTAGGCCTATATTATATTATATTATGTTATATTAGGCCTATATTATATTATATTATATTATATTAGGCCTATATTATATTATATTATATTATATTAGGCCTATATTATATTATATTATATTATTTAAGGCCTATATTATATTATATTATGTTATATTAGGGCTATATTATATTATGTTATATTAGGCCTATATTATATTATATTATGTTATATTAGGGCTATATTATATTATATTAGGCCTATATTATATTATATTATGTTATATTAGGCCTATATTATGTTATATTATATTATTTTAGGCCTATATTATATTATATTATGTTATATTATATTATATTATATTAGGCCTATATTATATTATATTATGTTATATTAGGCCTATATTATATTATGTTATATTATATTATATTATATTAGGCCTATATTATATTATATTATGTTATATTAGGCCTATATTATGTTATATTATATTATATTATATTATTTTAGGCCTATATTATATTATATTATGTTATATTAGGCCTATATTATATTATGTTATATTAGGCCTATATTATGTTATATTATATTATATTATATTATATTAGGCCTATATTATATTATATTATGTTATATTAGGCCTATATTATATTATGTTATATTATATTATATTATATTGTTATATTATATTAGGCCTATATTATATTATATTATGCTATATTAGGCTTATATTATATTATATTAGGCCGATATTATACTATATTGTTATATTATATTATAATATAGGCCTAATATAACATTATATTATATTATATTATATTATTTTATATTATAAAGAAGTAGGCTAAATCTGAACCTGGGCTAAGGCAAGGGCTTATTCTTCCATTGCTGGTTTAAATATGTTTTATTTTAAAATGTTAATATTATAATTCCATTTTATCATATTGCAAAAAAGTTTTTTTTTTTTTTGGAAAAATATTTTTTTATACATATATAAAATAATTTATATACACTACCGTTCAAAAGTTTGTGATCGGTAAGATTTTTAATGCTTTTGAAAGAAGTCTTGTCTGCTCAGGGGCTGCATTTATTTAATTAAAAATACAGTAAAAACAGTAATATTGTAAAATATTACAGTTTATAATAAATGTTTTCTATGTGAATAAATTGTAAAATATAATTTATATCCAGTGATCAAAGCTGAATTTTCAGCATCATTACTCCAGTCTTCAGTGTCACATGATCCTTCAGAAATCATTCTGATGTGATGATTTGATGCTCAAGAAACATTTAATATGTACAATATTTTCTTTTCAGGATTCCTTGACGAATAGAAAGTTCAAAAGAACCGCGTTTATCTTAAACACGAAGCGTTATACACTACCGTTCATAAGTTTGGGGTCAGTAAGAATTTTTATTTTTTTGAAAAGATATTAAAGAAATGAATACTTTTATTCAGCATGGATGCATTAAATCAATCAAAAGTGACAGTAAAGACATTTTGTAATGTAACAAAAGATTATATTTCAAATAAACGCTGTTCTTTTGAACTTTCTATTCATCAAAGAATCCTGAAAAAAAAAATATTGTACACAAATATTTCAAAATCATCATCAAATCAAAATTCATATCATCCTATCAAAATGATTTCTGAAGGATCATGTGACACTGAAGACTGGAGTAATGATGCTGAAAATTCAGCTTTGATCACAGGAATAAATTATATTTTAACATACATTCACATAGAAAACAGTTATTATAAACTGTAATAATATTTCACGATATTACTGTATTTTTAATCAAATAAATGCGGCCTTGGTGAGCATAAGAAACCTCTTTTAAAAACATAAACAATCTTACCGCTCCCAAACTTCTGAACGGTAGTGTATATAACGTTCTATTAACGTTACTGGAAGAACATTTATTCAGAACGTTGAGAGAACCTTGACACAATGTTTACCAAAGTTCTAAGGAATGTTTCCTCACATACCCTCACTACTATCACTAATTTACTACCACTTTTCTTCCTCCTACACCTACCACTACTGTTTTTGAAAATAAATAAATGCATTTGTATTTAGCAGCTCTTTACATGCTTCAATCCTTTCAGCAGAGTTGTAGTAACCCATCTGATGAAATGGGCCAGTTTTAAATAGTAAATAAAAACATGAAGTGCTTTAATAACAGCAGCTTAATGGATATGAGGTGTTTTTCAGTCTCTATCAGAAGGGCTGATATTAGTTCAAGGGTAAATATACACATGTGCATTCGATTAGCATTGAGAAGACTTAAAGACACTGGGGAGGACAGATGAAGGTCAGCGCAGCTCTTAACTCATCTCGTGCTGCTGCTGATTATTGGCTTCATTTGTCACACTCTGCTTCAAAAAGCTTCGTACAGTTTAAAAACAGACACACTTGTGATTATGAGCTCAAACCTTTAATCTGATTCATGGACAACTACACTTAAAAATGGATTTTTCAAAAAAAGAAAAGAAAAGGGAAACAGATTACTGGAGTATACAAGAAATTACCATTTCAGTCTTTCTACTGAAA
>CM076067.1:8749083-8961583 GCA_038088235.1 Zacco platypus
TGTCCTTGCATTAGGAAAAAAAAAATACTGAAACAAGTATTTTCACTCAAATTGTTGATGTGCAATGCTTCATCCCTTTGTGGCGTAACAAAGTCCTAGAGGAAGCATTTAATTTTCATGCAGAGTAACAGATTATTAATTTGACATGCTGCGCTCTCATTAAAACAACCGTCACACTCTTCTGATTTCAGAGGCATCTAGGAAAGAGCCGACCTGGAATTTCTGGAAGTACCTCATTGATACCGATGGCAAAGTTGTTGACGCGTGGGGTCCTGATGTCTCCGTCAAAGAAATCCGCCCACGGATAGCGGATATGGTTCGGAAACTGATCATCAAGAGGAAAGAAGAGCTTTAAGTCCTTTGAATCTTCTTCAGCTCTGAAAACTTTGACAACTCAGACCTCAGATTTCTTTGAAGAAACAAATGCTAATTTAGGCCTATTCAAAGTATGAAGTGTGAGATTACACCAGCGCAACTTTAAACGGCGCTACATCCTCTCATCCAGTTAGAAAAACTATCGAGTCTGTTTCTAAAGAGAAGCACTGAGAATTAAAGTGATAAAAGACCACTTTTATTAATAAACCACCATGCTTACCCTAAATGGCATATATGTCTAACAGAACAACACCTAAGTTTCCAAGGTGAAAAAAAGGACACTTCTATAATATAGTACTATTTTGAGACACCATGAAATATGAACTAAAATGTGCTTTAAACATACTATCTCTGTATTTAAAAAATGTGGTAACTAAATACACTTTTTTAAATACAGAGATAGTATGTCATATTTCATGGTGTCTCAAAATAGCACAGTTGAGCTCACTTGGATGTTCTTAAGATTATCTTAATAGAGTAAAACGTCTTCTTTAGTAGGCTACAAAATTAGTGCACAAAAATAGAGCTTTAAGTACATTATAAAAATGTACTTTTTTCAGCTAGATGATGAATTATGAGCAATATGATGAAGTGATTCGGGAGTAGAAATGTTTATTTTTATAATCCTGCTATCGTTTTTGTTCTGTGATACATCTGAGAGGTTTAAATAACACCGTTTGACCTTGTTATATTTTAGTTTGGTGGCTCCATTAAAAGTTTTATCCTATATTTTTTCAGTTTTTGTTTATTTACTGACATAATAATTATTATTTTAGAGATGCACCGGCCAATAAAAGCTATCGATTGTTTAAAAATTGCCGATTATCAAGTATCCAGTCAATGAAAATGGTGCGGAAAAACGTGTTCAGACTGCAACTCATACCACGTGTGAAGAAATGATGATGCATTAATGATGCATTAACAGTTAAAAAATATGTTAAAGCCAGGCTTGCCAGGTTTTTTGGCTACGTCAAACATTATTTGTAGCACCTAACATTAATAATCATAAAGAGCTTTGTGCTTTGTTACTTCTAAAAAAAAAAAAAAAAAAGTCTCAGTTTTCAATTTCTGTCCATTTTATCACGACATTCAAGCAATTAATGATGCTTTGACGCTCTTAAATATGACGTGACAGCGCCTCGGAGGCATTTCTTCCACATTAATACGAGTTATATCTCGAAAAACATGCATGAACATCAAAAGGTATGTTGAAAGATACAGTACAACTTATCGGAACGTATTTACTTCATCCAGTTCCTTAGTTATCTATTAAAAACACTAGAGGAGTTATACTGTTAATTACACGTTTGAATAAATTTGCCATGAAAGTACTTATGAAAACGACCTCATGTGATACTACGTTTTATACAAACATTTGAGAATAAACAGCAGCTGAATATAATACCTCTATTGTTATCCTCTAATATTATAGTGTACCAAATGAGAAGGTCCAAAAAGTATTCCCTGTATAGTTTTTTTTTTCCTTAAGAAAAATCTAACTATCGACGTATATCACTCTTAATAATCAGCTTTGATATCAGCAAAGAAAAGTAACGAAAAAACATTTCAGTTTCATAAGAATATTTTGTCCTAATAGGCCGCAAACAAAAACACGTGACGGTACGTTCAAAAGCAAAATATGACAAAACGTGACCTTTAATCATTTCGAGGACAGAAAACTATTGAGCACATTCATGGCTTCTTCTAAAGGAAGAGCTCAGTGTGAACTAAATTAAGAAGATGTAAGTTGGAACATTAGTTGCGTTTACATGGAGCATTGTAATCGGTTTAAAAGTCCAATCCGAATGAAATGCTCCATATAAACACCTCAATCGGAATAAAAATGCCCAAATCGAATTAAATTGTAATTGTTTTGTGAGGGGTGGGATAAAAACGGATAAAACGCGTTAAACTGATTACTTTGCGTCTACGTCATCACGTCAAGAGGTTGAGGGTCGTCAGAATGGAAAATGGCGGCAAAATCCAAAGTAAAACTAAAACAACACATTTATCAAGTTCTCGTGCGTTATAAGCTTTTGCTTATGTTCGCTTATTAATGTTTATGTGAGTAAAAGCCTAAATTAAATCTTTTCATCATAAAAAGTCTCTTCTTAAAATTTGGACTAAACCACTCAATTCATATGGATTAGTTTTACAATCCCTTAAAGAACTTTTTGACACGTTAAAGTGGCGTAGCTGTCAATGGATGGACAGAAATCGCTCAGATTTCATGAAAAATGTCTTCATTTGTGTTCTGAAGATTGTAACGACATGAAGATGAGTAATTGACTCTTTGCAAACAGTTTGATTGACAGGCGATCTGACCAATCATAACCCTGAATCCGCCATTTTGTCCCACAAAGCAGTCAGAGGAGTTAGTAGATTAACGTTGGCGAACTTGAACTTGATAAATTGTGTGTCCTCACGTCTTTCCGCGCTTGAAACAACATTCCTTCTGATGTTCATTCATGTTTATTTGATGCTATAAATGAACTAGTATGAAGAGATGATCGGTTCACGAGGAGCTACAGCGATCTGTCACCACACATTAAACACACACTAGACGCTATTTATTGATTCAACTTCTTTAAAAAAGTACGATACATTAAATATGAAACTGTTTCATGTGTCTGTCGACGTGTTGTCAGTGTCCTCTTTGCTCCGGGATGTATTTTTCACAGCGTGAGAACATGATGTGTGGCGTGAGAGCGGACATAGCAACAGTAACTAAAGGGGGCGGGTCTTTGCGAAGGGTCAATTAATGACAGAATTTTCATTTTGAGGTGAACTATCCCTTTAAGGACTCGACAAATTCAATCAAAAGTTAGTAAGAGTATTTTGTTTTAAAAAATGTAGGTCGTTCAACTAGCGTTTATTTCAAGGCTCTTTAGAGCAATTGATTTGTCTCTATAATAATCTTTTTTAAATATATCCAATTTCTTTGACGTCTGACCATTTAGAAAAGTAATCGCAAATAGGGTGCGTTCACACTCGTCATGTTTGGTTCGATTAAAACGAGCCCTGGTGCGATTGCTCAGTTAGTGCTGTTCGTTTAACCCTTATGTGCTGTTCGGGATGTTTTCATCCACTATGGGGAATTTTTGAGTCTTAATTTGGCCATAACTTTCTCCGTGTTTCAGGAAATGGAATGATTTTTGGTGACAAATCTTATTTTGACACATATTTTGGGAAAATGCTTTGAAAAGTTTCAAAAACTCAACAGTACTCTGTGGGCAAATTCACTACCCTGAAAACAGCCACTACTTTTAACTGCTTTAAAAATGTATCAGATAAATATTTTTTTCAAATTTTTTTGCTTAAATCTATTAATCAACCTCAGTCCTGATCAAAACTACTAAATTAAAAAAAAAATTCAGGATTTTAACTCTTTAATTGCCAAATTCATAAATGATGTCACTGATTTGGGAAAAAAACGTGTCAAAGATTAGAAACAACATTGGCTTTGATGCGTTGTTAGTTTTTGTGCAGCATCAGATTTTAACATTTTAAAGAGTTAAAATCCTGAATTTTTTTTTTTTAAATTTAGTAGTTTTGATCAGGACTGAGGTTGATTAATAGATTTAAGCAAAAAAATTTGAAACATAACGAAAGGGTAGTGAATTTGAACAATGCACAAGGGTTAAACATATGTGAACGCTGCCGTCCGAACCCTGGTGTGGACCGAGACCGCTAAAAAGACGGGTCTCGGTCCGCTTCCAAACGAACTCTGGTGCGGTTCGATTGATATATGAACGCAACACGGACCAAAGACATGTAAACCAACCAAAAACAGGATGTGATGTCACAAGATGCGACGCTACAAGTCAGCTGATTTGACGACGCGGGAAGATCGGTGTATCCAAAATGAGTCGAGGGCAAACGTGGAGCAACGAGGAGGTGAAGTTTCTGTTTCTGTGTACAACGGAGGAAATCCTGCTGCTGTTTTGAATGTTTTGAACATTTTATGAGCTCTTCGTGAGTTCTCAGCTGGTAAAAATAAAGCATATGTACATGCATAAAATGATGGCGTTTAATCCAGAACACAGCATTGTTTTGAATGTTCGGTAAGCGAGCTCCGTCACGAAATATACGTCATAAAAGCCGACCAATCAGGTCATGACCGTATCCCTATGCCTTTGGTTCGGTAACTTAAGGTTCGCTGTTAAAAATGCCAGTGTGAACGCTAAGCGGACCAGGACTATATGTTTTGTTTTTGTTGTTTGGTCCAAATCAACCGAACTACAAGTGTGAACGCACCCATAAATCATCTCCTAAACAAGCTGCATTATTTGAGGTATCATTCATTCATTGGGAGTTAAACAAAGAATTTTTGCTCAAAGCAAAATGAAACCTTCAGAGAAATCAAGGTTCATTTTTTTATGTATTTATTAGAGGTACGGAGCCCCGCACATGACATGCAAGAAAAAAAAGTAGTGAGCGCGATTTATTATTTCATTCCCTCGATTTGTTAAATCATGCACACGATTTACTATTTCGCATGATTTATATATCGAGGGAATGAAATAGGAAATCATGCGCACGCAAGACTTTTGTACAATAAGACTGTAGTAACATGTTAAAAACAGAGTGTAAAAAAAAAAAGATGGACGACGCACCTCCACGCTCTTCCTGTCACGATGGCTGTGTAGATAAGCACGAAGAAGACGAAGATAATATAATAAACAGGTAAACTTTATATAATCCAAACATGTTAATCCAACAGAGACACGGGAACACAACCAAAGCATAAACGTTCAATACCAGACAATGAGGGACAAACTGAACTGAACTTAAATACACAGAGCACAGGGGATAACGAGATCAGTGATTGGGATCAGCTGTGGTGATTAAATGAGTGTCCATGGAAACAGATTGTGGCGGGAACTTCAAACAAAGGAACATGTGACAGATAGAAAACAACAAAAAAGTGACAGTCCATGTGGTGAAGACGTGACACTTCCACTGTAGTGAAGTGAGGCCATCAGTGTCCCAGTGTGGCGCTGACATCTTGTGCTGATTCGGGATCTGAGTTAAATCGGATGTGTTCCATAGAAGAAAACGTGAGGCCGAGTTCCTGTTTCCGTCAGAATAACGAACATAACGAAAGGGTAGTGAATTTGAACAATGCACAAGGGTTAAAATATAATAAAAGACAACTTTGATTAACTGTTAATAAACAATGAAGACAAACCCGGCAATTGGGTTGTTTTAACCCAGCCGTTGGGTTAAATGTTTGCAGTTTTATTTAACTCAACTATTGGTTGGATTAAAATAAACCCAAAATAGGTTTTAATTAAATGAAAAATCTGACATAATTACTTGAGGCAACAATAATAATCAAAAGGTGAATATTTATGAATAAGCAATTTGATACATGTTTATTGTTTAATTATTATCCATTAAACTAATTTTTAAATGTTCATATCAATGTTCATTTCCAACATACTTTAATTTTAAGCAAACAATGCAGTCATTTTTAAACATCAGTAGAGGTTAATAAAACTACCCAACAGGTTGTGCAAACATTTAACCCAACTTTGTCCATTTTCAACCCAACTTAGGTTATATTTAATTGGGATCAGCTGTGGTGATTAGATGAGTGTCCATGGAAACAGATTGTGGCGGGAACTTCAAACAAAGGAACATGTGACAGATAGAAAACAACAATAAAGTGACAGTCCATGTGGTGAAGACGTGACACTTCCACTGTAGTGAAGTTATCAGTGTCCCAGTGTGGCGCTGACATCTTGTGCTGATTCGGGATCTGAGTTAAATCGGATGTGTTCCATAGAAGAAAACGTGAGGCCGAGTTCCTGTTTCCATCAGATTTTGTTCTTTCAAAAGATCAAGGAAAAGTGATTTCTCATTACATGCCGCAACCTCAAAAATTGGTGCTTGTTGGAATTAATGAAAGTGACATTTGGATTGTTTTATTTCAGAGTCATTCGAACTTTTTCTTGCTGCTACACCAAAGTTCATCTCTAATTGTTTGATTCATTTCTTCAGGCCATGATAAAAAAATTCTGCCCCATAAGACTTTAATCTACTTTCACCGAATGATTTTCTCCCTTTCAAAAAAGATTTACACGACCTCTCCGGCAGATCACGGGAACGTCTGGAGTTAATTCAGTTGAAAATGAATTATATATGTCCTAAAACAGTTTCTCAAGGTCAAACTATCAACGTGTAGAAATCATCAGGTCATGGTTAGTGCTGACATGTAGTAATTTTACAGAAAGGAACTTTGTGTGAATATATGTAAGTATTGTTGGACGTGAATCTAGATTTACTGCATGCTGAGTAATATTCCTGATTTAACCCTTCTGTGCTGTTCGGGATGTTTTCATCCACTATGGGGAATTTTTGAGTCTTAATTTGGCCATAACTTTCTCCGTGTTTCAGCAAATGGAATGATTTTTGGTGACAAATCTTATTTTGACACATATTTTGGGAAAATGCTTTCAAAAACTCAACAGTACTCTGTGGGCAAATTCACTACCCTGAAAACAGCCACTACTTTTAACTGCTTTAAAAATGTATCAGATAAATATTTTTTTCAAATTTTTTTGCTTAAATCTATTAATCAACCTCAGTCCTGATCAAAACTACTAAATTTAAAAAAAAAAAAAAAAAATCAGGATTTTAACTCTTTAATTGCCAAATTCATAAATGATGTCACTGATTTGGGAAAAAACGTGTCAAAGATCAGAAACAACATTGGCTTTGATGCGTTGTTAGTTTTTGTGCAGCATCAGATTTTAACGTTTTAAAGAGTTAAAATCCTGAATTTTTTTTTTTTAATTTAGTAGTTTTGATCAGGACTGAGGTTGATTAATAGATTTAAGCAAAAAAATTTGAAAAAAATATTTATCTTATACATTTTTAAAGCAGTGCCACGAACATAACGAAAGGGTAGTGAATTTGAACAATGCACAAGGGTTAAAATATAATAAAATACAACTTTGATTAACTGTTAATAAACAATGAAGACAAATCCGGCAATTGGGTTGTTTTAACCCTGCGGTTGGGTTAAATGTTTGCAGTTTTATTTAACTCAACTATTGTTTAAAAATTACAATATGGTTGGATTAAAATAGGTTTTAATTAAATGAAAAATCTGACATAATTACTTGAGGCAACAATAATAATCAAAAGGTGAATATTTATGAATAAGCAATTTGATACATGTTTATTGTTTAATTATTATCCATTAAACTAATTTTTAAATGTTCATATCAATGTTCATTTCCAACATACTTTAATTTTAAGCAAGCAATGCACTAATTTTTAAACATCAGTAGAGTTAAATAAAACTACCCAACAGGTTGTGCAAACATTTAACCCAACTTGGGTTATATTTAACCCAGCATTTTTTAGAGTGTACGTGTTATGTCTAATAGAACAACACCAAAATAATGAAATATGAGTAATATGATAAACTATCAAGCTCCTAACCATAAGTATTAAAAATCAGGACCCTTCGCAAAGACCCGCCCCCTTTAGTTACTGTTGCTATGTCCGCTCTCACGCCACACATCATGTTCTCACGCAGTGAAAAACACATCCTGGAGCAAAGAGGACACTGACAACATATGAAACAGTTTCATATTTAAAATATTGTAATTTTTTAAAGGAGTTTAATCAATAAATAGCGTCTAGTGTGTCTTTAATGTGTCGTGACAGATCACTGTAGCTCCTCAGAGAGTTACAGTTTCACATGTAAAAACATGTGAACAATGTGTTAAATCATGCAAGCAACATGTCAATCATGCTAGCAAAATGCTAAAACATGCTTGGAACATATTAAATTATGCTAGCAACATGTCAATTCATGCTAGCAACACTCTCACAATATGCCAAATCATGCTAGCAACATGCTATCAACGTGTTAAATCATGCTGACAACATGCTAATCATGCTAGCAACATGCTATCAACGTGTTAAATCATGCTGACAACATGCTAATCATGCAATCAACATGTTAAATAATGTTGGCAACATGCTAATCATGCTAGCAACATGTTAACGATGTGTTAAATAATGCTAGCAACATACTATCATGTTAAATTATGCTGGCAACATGTAAAAACATGTGAACAATGTGTTAAATCATGCAAGCAACATGCTAATCATGTTAGCAACATGCCAATCATGCTAGCAAAATGCTAAAACCTGCTTGCAACATATTAAATTATGCTAGCAACATGTCAATTCATGCTAGCAACACTCTCACAACATGCCAAATCATGCTAGCAACATGCTATCAACGTGTTAAATCATGCTGGCAACATGCTAATCATGCTAGCAACATGCTATCAACTTGTTAAATCATGCTCACAACATGCTAATCATGCTAGCAAAATGTTAAATAATGTTGGCAACATGCTAATCATTCTAGCAACATGTTAACGATGTGTTAAATAATGCTAGCAACATGCTATCATGTTAAATTATGCTGGCAACATGTAAAAACATGTGAACAATGTGTTAAATCATGCAAGCAACATGCTAATCATGTTATCAACATGTCAATCATGCTAGCAAAATGCTAAAACCTGCTTGCAACACATTAAATTATGCTAGCAACATGTCAATCATGCTAGCAACACTCTCACAACATGCCAAATCATGCTAGCAACATGCTATCAACGTGTTAAATCATGCTGACAACATGCTAATCATGCTAGCAACATGCTATCAACGTGTTAAATCATGCTGACAACATGCTAATCATGCAATCAACATGTTAAATAATGTTGGCAACATGCTAATCATGCTAGCAACATGTTAACGATGTGTTAAATAATGCTAGCAACATACAATCATGTTAAATTATGCTGGCAACATGTAAAAACATGTGAACAATGTGTTAAATCATGCAAGCAACATGCTAATCATGTTAGCAACATGCCAATAATGCTGGCAAAATGCTAAAACCTGCTTGCAACATATTAAATTATGCTAGCAACATGTCAATTCATGCTAGCAACACTCTCACAACATGCCAAATCATGCTAGCAACATGCTATCAACGTGTTAAATCATGCTGACAACATGCTAATCATGCTAGCAACATGTTAACAACGTGTTAAATAAAGCTAGCAATATGCTATCATGTTAAATTATGCTGGCAACATGTAAAAACATGTGAACAATGTGTTAAATCATGCAAGCAACATGCTAACCATGTTATCAACATGCCAATAATGCTGACAAAATGCTAAAACATGCTTAGAACATATTAAATTATCGTGAACCGATCATCTCTTCATACTAGTTCATTTATAGCATCAAATAAACATGAATGAACATCAGAAGGAATGTTGTTTCAAGCGCGGAAAGATGTGAGGACACACAATTTATCAAGTTCAAGTTCACCAACGTTAATCTACTAACTCCCCTGACTGCTTTGACGGCTAAAATGACGGATTCGGGGTTGTGATTGGTCAGATCGCCTGTCAATCAAACTGCGTGATCCCAAAACGACCTGAATTCACCCCTATATATAAGCACCTACAACAATATAATGTACATTTCGTGTATTTTATGCAAGAAATGGCATATAACGGGTCCACTTTCCACTCTAAACAAACAACAACAGGGAGAAAGGCCTCTGGAAACTCGCTGTCTTATGAAATAAACGCAGCAGCCTGAAGGTTTACAAACAGCGGAGCAGAAGACGATGTGGATGGAATAACTGATAAGACATCGCTTCGATTAACAAAGCCTTTTAAAGGTTAAACAACACTTCAGAATGGAGCAGGCATTTTAATTTCCCTGATCAGCAAACATGACGTGACCGCTGTCTTATGCAGACTCACAATTCAAGACCTTCTAATTTACCAACTTTATCAGAATATCAAGCAGCTCAGACTTTCATTGCCACACTTGTACACTACTAACAGTTTCCACCAGTAAACATATTGTGCTGTGAATGACAGAATAAAAAATTTTTGGAATAAAATTGCCAAGACTTTTGTCTTGCTAAGGTTTCACAGCCAGCACTTGATGCTTGATGCAACATGCTAACAATGTGTTAAATCATCCTAGCGACATGCTAGGTTATGTTAATAACACATTTGGAACATGCCAAATCATGCTAGATGAATGGTAAAACATGCTTATGGTAAAACATGCTTGCAACATGTTAAATTATGCTGGCAACATGCTAATCATGTTAGCAATATGTTAAATCATGCTAGCAACATGCTAATCATGTTAGCAACATGCCAATCATGCTAGCAAAATGCTAAAACATGCGTGGAACATATTAAATTATGCTAGCAACATGTCAATTCATGCTAGCAACACTCTCACAACATGCCAAATCATGCTAGCAACATGCTATCAACGTGTTAAATCATGCTGGCAACATGCTAATCATGCTAGCAACATGTTAACAACGTGTTAAATAAAGCTAGCAATATGCTATCATGTTAAATCATGCTAGCAACATGCTATCAACGTGTTAAATCATGCTAGCAACATGCTATCATGTTAAATTGTGCTGGCAACATGTAAAAACATGTGAACAATGTGTTAAATCATGCAAGCAACATGCTAATCATGTTAGCAACATGCCAATCATGCTAGCAAAATGCTAAAACATGCTTGGAAGATATTAAATTATGCTAGCAACATGTCAATTCATGCTAGCAACACTCTCACAACATGCCAAATCATGCTAGCAACATGCTATCAATGTGTTAAATCATGCTGGCAACATGCTAATCATGCTAGCAACATGCTATCATGTTAAATTGTGCTGGCAACATGTAAAAACATGTGAACAATGTGTTAAATCATGCAAGCAACATACTAATCATGTTAGCAACATGCCAATCATGCTAGCAAAATGCTAAAACATGCGTGGAACATATTAAATTATGCTAGCAACATGTCAATTCATGCTAGCAACACTCTCACAACATGCCAAATCATGCTAGCAACATGCTATCAACGTGTTAAATCATGCTAGCAACATGCTATCATGTTAAATTGTGCTGGCAACATGTAAAAACATGTGAACAATGTGTTAAATCATGCAAGCAACATGCTAATCATGTTAGCAACATGCTAATCATGCTAGCAAAATGCTAAAACATGCTTGGAAGATATTAAATTATGCTAGCAACATGTCAATTCATGCTAGCAACACTCTCACAACATGCCAAATCATGCTAGCAACATGCTATCAACGTGTTAAATCATGCTAGCAACATGCTATCATGTTAAATTGTGCTGGCAACATGTAAAAACATGTGAACAATGTGTTAAATCATGCAAGCAACATGCTAATCATGTTAGCAACATGCCAATCATGCTAGCAAAATGCTAAACATGCTTGGAACATATTAAATTATGCTAGCAACATGTCAATTTACGTGAAAATAATAACTGCGTCGAGCTGAAATAGCAAAAACACTTGCGTCGCATTGTGGCGGGTGTATGATTGGGCCCTTAGTTTTGTTGAGGTATAGCTACAAATGAGTTTCTAAAATGATTCGATTCGCTAAATTGGACTATCGTCTCCCAAAAAGAAGCTAAATTCTTCATGCAGAATATAAAACTGATTATATATCATTATATGGGCTTGCTTCAGTGCTGTCTGCTCATCTCATTTGATGTCATCTTGTATCTCATCTCTTCTCCTGAGCAATAAAGAGCGTCAGATTGTGCTGTGCCTGAAGTGATCCTGAGGTGTCTGTCTCAGCTTCCTCCAATGAGGAAGATGAAAAAGACTAGAATAGAAAGAAAGACAAACAGAGAGAGAGAAAACGAGCATTTCTTGACATAACCAGAGGAAACAACGTGCTGCTCGTCCTGACGATTGACACTTATTTATTCTTCATGTTTCAACTTTGACATTTCTATTAAACGCATGCAAAATGCTTAAACCCCCTGTACTTTCATCGCAGAACTCCTGAACATTTCAAGCAGCTGTCTGAACTGATGACGTACAAATAATGACCGGTCACAGTTTTTTGTGAAACTCTTCTGAAGTCCGTGCGGGTCTTGCAGCGAATGATGAAAGTTTTGCTGTCTTATCACAGCAAACAGTCCCGACTCCACATCCTGTAAATGGATTAAGACTCCTCACTGTCGGAGGCTTGTGAAAACGCTTTCATTTCCACACCTTCAAAGCAAACGCTTCACAACCTTCAAGAACAGATCAAGCACCTCCGAGCAGCTCTTCTATACACGAGTCATAAAAGAGTACTAGTTTATCTCTTCAACTTCTATTCACATTTCAACAGTTTATTGTACTGAATTGCCGTCACACGGTCAACAGCATTTATATAAGATTTCCATCGATTGACTGAAATTTTTCCACGTATTCTGGAAAATATATATAAAAAAGCAACATATAATGCAAATCACAAACAAATCCTTATAGTTGATATTTTACTATAGTGACTGATTTGTTTTAGAGGTTCTAAACAAATGTTTTCCCAGGAAATAAAGTCTTTTTCCAAATTCCTCTTCTACAGATCTTTTCTTTTAATGATTTAAGCTTTTCATGATTTTGTTCAGTCAATTTGAAGAACCCAAAATAAGAGGAAATATAACTAAATGTGACGAGCAGGGCGGGCGAGAGCCGTGAGGGAACGGTGCGAGAGATAATGAGCGTCAGCTGCGCGCTACACCGGTCTCGTGTCTCTCACGGAGGAGCTCCGGAAGCATAAAGGAGGAGCGACGACAGTGAAGGACGAGAGAGGACCAGGCCTGGATTTTATGTTGTGTTTTATTTTGTTTGTGTGGGCGGCAGTCGCCGTGAGGAACTGCCGCCCGTTTTATTTTCGTTTTATTGTTTGTTTATTTATTTATTAAAAGCACGCTGAACGTTCGCCGGTTCCCGCCTCCTTCTTCCCATACTTAAGAACTGTGTTACACTAAACTTTATCTGAAAATATATATTTTTGAAATATAATATTTGCCATTACTTAACCTTAGTTTATGTGCAATATCTCAAATCTGTGTATTTTAGCACAAGAAACTATAATATACTGGCTTAATTGAAATATTCTGCAATTCTGAATATGATATCGCTGTGGTTATTTATGCATACGATGCTTAAACAGATGCTTTTCTTCCAGTAATGAATTTTAGATCCTGCTCATGTTCACCTCATGTTGATTGCCAGCTCAATCGGACTGAAAACCATCATATGAAATTTCTATCCTTAAATAATCGCTGTGTAACCCTATATTTTGCAGTAAAGAGTCATTGAATTGTCTTTTTTCCTGTGAGCACGTATCTGAAGTTCACAGCAGAAGGAAAATGATGGTTTTAAAGGTGCTTTTCCTCAGAATAGTCCCGTTGTAATGAAATGCCAGAAGTAATTACAGTCTGTGATTTTGTGTGCTTCCAGAAGAGGCTGTCATAGAAAGAAATTATTAATCGCTGCGAAGATCAATATGAACTATGCAGTAAATGAAATATCAGGGGTGACTCACCTGTCAGGTGTTTTTTATTAGAGAGCTTGAAATAGGCCTGTTTTTATATATATATATATATATATATATTTCAAACTCGAGCGCGTCATTTTTTAGAATGATGTGTCATGTGATGTGCAAATGAAAACCCTGATTTTTCTTATTTAGGTTTGTACATAAAAATTAGAAAGTATAATTTAGCTTGGACTGAAGCACAAAATGCTCCTCAAACATTGACTTTTACATCTGCTGTATTACTTTTAGCCTATTTGTTCAGGAGTTACATAAATATTCTGAGTGTATTCGACCTGTAAATCACCCGAGGCTGAGAACGTGTTCTCAACTTCTCCTGCATTTCATTCCCATAATTAATTTCTCCCGGGACAAAGAATCTAAATGTACTAAATCTCAGTCGCATCACAGCTTCCACGGTCACTATTTTGCAATAAATTGGCTGACTTCTTTCAGTCTTGAAAAGTCCTAGAGCTTAAAAGCTTTTTTTCACCACAAATAAGGCTTCATCAATGCATGCTTCTGTTATTTGTTAAAAGGCAGAACACTCTTTTATCCACAAATGAAAATCCACAGAATTGAAATATTCTATTCACTCAATTCAGATCTGGATGAGTTGCAGACATTTGACATCAACATAAAATGAGATTTGACTATTTTCAATAAATTGCTTCAGTTTTTCTCCAGCTTCTCACAACACTAGAAATGCAGTGCACAAGTCATACGAACAATACTGTTACGGTACTTTAATGATGCATATCTGTCCCTTTTGGAACCTGAGCACTGTCGACTTTTTGCCGTTTATGGAAAAATTTCCTTTTGTGCTCAGTTGAAGAAAGAAAAACATGGTTTTCAAATGGGCATAAATGATTCAAAGTGAAATAATTTTCCTTTTGGGCTGAATTTTTCATTTAAATAACCTTTTCGAAATAAGCGATTGGATTTTAATCTTAATAAGTACCTGTCACACTTTGGCTGAGCGTGGTGTAGACATGACGTGAAGACGAAAACAAAAGTGAACAGAGTTTATCGACAGAAAGATAACAGACAACAAAGAAAGAGACATAGACATAGTAAACATAGCATCAAACAAGAACGTGAAGAGTAATTAGAACGTAATGTATTTAAAGACAAACAAATGGAGGGAAGCTGAGAACAAAGAAGACAGGTGACTGAAGATAAACAAACCAAGGCCCTGTTTCCATCTGCTATTAAAATGCATTTTGGTCGATTGCATCACAAGTGTACGACGCTGTAAACGGGGTGTAAAACATTCTGAGCTTGTCCACTTTCGACCACTTCCAGAGGTAGTTGAAAACACATTCAAACACCTACCGTCTACTCTTCACCTACTGACTTAATACGTAAACATTATGGGAAGGGCGCTAGCCGGACGGGATTTAAACTTTGTTGACTAAAGACCCAAGTTTGGTTTTGAAGACAAAGCACCATGTTCTCTAACCATTACTGATTTCTAACCCTGGTCTTGTGGCTGTCAGAGCAGAAATAAAAGCTGATGCTCTCTGTATGTTGTTCCATCATCTCTGGGCATAGACCCTCTCATCGAACAACTCAGGACAGAAGTGGTTGAAAGTGGACAAAAGAGGCGGACTAAAACCCCAGGGGCCGGTTGCACCAGCTGGACGTAAAAAAGTTGGGTGTAAGCTCTACTCTGGAGTTTCGTTCAGCTTTCAGATAAATATTTACACCTGTTGCACCATCGAAAACTACGACTAGGCGCAGCTACGCTTAGCGTAGACGATGATATGTTCTACCGCACTGTAGTCGAGACACCGTTCGCGTTACTATGGTTACAAATGTGAATTTATTGGCTCCAACGAATAGACGAAAAATTACTGTTGAGCCGAAAAAAGAAAAATTATTGAGCAATTCAGTAAGTATATGCATATTTTGGTATGCAAGCAAAACATTTCAGAAACGAATAAAACAAAGATTTTTATCTGGCAAAAGATAACAGCTGTTTACACGAATTTAGGGAACAAATTGTAGGCTAGACATGTTTACAGAGTAGAGTACACACGTTTTTGGAGCAAGTTATACTTTAATAACACTTTCAAATTTAGCAGATAATCCCGACCCGCCTTTAGTGTCTTTATTTTCATCATGGAAACAAGTCAAGACTTCTCACTTTACACCGACCTTTGACTAGGCGTAAGATTTAGTCTCAGACGTGCGCTACGCCCAGATGGTGCAACGGGTATTAATTCTACGCAGGACTTAAAACGCATTTTACGTTAAGCTTAGTCTTACGACCGGGTGTACATCCAGCTGGTGCAACCGGCCCCAGATGTAAATGGATACTCCCTCGTATACTTGCGATCCGATTGACCAAAACACATCTTTATACCAGTTGGAAACAGGGCCTAACAGTTCATTAGATTAAAAATAAGCATAATCGTGACAGTACGCCCTCTCCGGGAAGGCACAACTTTGCGTCACGAGACGAGGGAGGCAGTGTGAGGGCTTTGGAGGTGGACGACAAGCAGGCGAAGGGCTGGGAGAAGGCAGACGGGCAGGCAGCAGAGACCAGGGAGGAGTAGATGGAGGTAGCAGCAAAGGGATGGCCTTGATCAGGGGCGAGTGGATGGAGACAGGACTGTGCTCCGTCGCTGGAGGGAGGAGCCATGGTGTTAGGAGTCTCGACACCACCCTGAGGACGACTGGAGGCGACGACGCCGATGCAGATGGAGATCCGAGGAGGTCGAAAGACACCGAAGACCTAGGCGGCTGTGACGGAGCTGCAGCGATGACCCCCAGAGATGTAAACAGGGATCCGGAGGGCAGAGGTGGAGTTAGAACATGAGGGACGGCGGAGCTAGCCGAAGCTGAAGAGGAGGGCCAGAGAGCAGCGAAGGCGTGGCGATGTCCGATCCATCTGGAGTGAGGCCGAATGGCCAAAGTTCCATGCTGGAGTCGAGGAGAAGGCGCAGGAGTCAGGGTGAGGGGTTGAGGTGGAGTGGAGCACTCACTGCCAGGATAAGTTGGTCCAAGTGTAACCCCTCTACCCAGGTCCTACTCGACCTCAAACCTGGGTCTTCTGGCATGGGAGTCAGATGCTCTAACAAGGAGGCTAAAGGCTGTCACTAGAGCATCTCTTGAGGTCAGAGGAGTGAGGTTTACTCGCACAGCAACTACTAGCTGGCCTCCGTTACACTCACCCCCCTAAACCTCACTCCCATCTGGGTCACGGCACCAATGTAACCCCTCTACCCGGGTCCTACTCGACCTCGAACCTGGGTCTTCTGGCATGGGAGTCAGACGCTCTAACAAGGAGGCTAAAGGCTGTCGCTAGAGCATCTCTTGAGGTCAGAGTGAGGTTTACTCGCACAGCAACTACTAGCTGGCCTCCGTTACACGCACCCCCCTAAACCTCAGTCCCATCCGGGTCACGGCACCAATGTAACCCCTCTACCCGGGTCCTACTCGACCTCGAACCCGGGTCTTCCGGCATGGGAGTCAGACGCTCTAACAAGGAGGCTAAAGGCTGCAACCTCTAGCGTCTGTCGCTAGAGCATCTCTTGAGGTCAGAGGAGTGAGGTTTACTCGCACAGCAACTACTAGCTGGCCTCCGTTACACCAGCAGGTCCAAGGTGAAGCTGCACCACTGAGAGGAGGCTGAGCTGGAAATAAGGGACTGATGGGAGGTGGCGAAGACTGGGTGGCAGGAATGGGTGAGGGATGAGGAGGAGATTGGAGAACAACACAGAGATTGACAATGTACACAGTTTGGAGAGGTGGTGGAAGAGGGAGGATGGGCTGGTCCAGCGGGTCAGATGAAGACGATACATATTCAGGCTGAATCAAAGGATAATGGGTATTCCTTTCTCCAAACACTGTCCATTAAATCCAGCCGGTGCTCCATTCCCTCATACTCCACAAGTACTCCCATGGCGATGGAAGGTGCGGCCAGCTCACACACCTGGCGAGACAGGGTCCCTTTAGGTTCTGATGTGATATCTCTGTCTGCGGTGGGCACGGGCTGTAGCTGAATGGTACTGGCTGTTGTGGGATGAACGGTGATCTCTGGTGCTGTCATTTGGGGGACCATATTTCACTTTTACATATATTCAGCAGATGCATTTATCCAAAGCGAAATACAATAATCAATTAATCTCAGAAAGGCAATAAACACAAGAAATGCTAATAATAAAAGTTTCAGACATATGTGCTGTACTTACGAAAGAAAGTTTAAATGTTCTTATAGCAGAAATAGACGGTTCCAACATAAGATGAACAAGCAACCAGAGTGGCATAAGATGAGTCTTTGCAGCAAATGCAGAAAGTAAAAATAAAAATAAGAACTTTTAACTGATAAAGCCAAGTCAACCATTTATTTTAAGTCTTTCTAAACTCAAAAACCTTCACCACATTCTCAACTTTTCAGAGCCGGTCAAAATTCACTGAATCCTGACAGAATAAATGCACACATCACAGCTGGACTGTTTGGATATAATTTGCTGTCTGCCATCGGACCTCTTCTCACACACTAGGTTCATCTGCCCACTTCACACAGCTTCTCTGAACGACGTGCTTGACATATTAAATATAATGCTGGTCATGCCGGTGTATGAGAGGAGAAAATTGAGGAGTAGGACTCAATGGGTGTTAATACAAGACAACTACAACTATTAGAAATCCATGATGAGACATGATGAGAGTTTTCTTGCTGTACAGCTCAGGCTATTCAATGGAAAACCCCGCTCTTTTGAAATAAAAGACCGAACAAGCTCCATCTCCAGCCCACCAAGACCATTTACTGAAACAAAATGGCAAAAATGCTCTTTTAGAAATTGTTGCAATTGACTCTTCGCTGGCAGTTTGATTGACAGCCGATATAACCAATCATATCCCTGAATTCGCCATTTTGTCCGACAAAGCAGTCAGGGGAGTTAGTAGATTAACGTTGGTGAACTTGAACAATATATAAATATCAATATTAACTATGAAACTGTTTCATCTCAAAAGTAACCTGCTCTGTCTTGTCTGTCGACGGATTGTCAGTGTCCTCTTTTATCCGCAATGTATTTTTCACTGCGTGAGAACATGATGTGTGGCGTGAGAGCGCATGGCTTGTCGGACATAGCAAAGGGGGCGGGTCTTTGTGAACAGTCAGTTGTGACGTTAAGCACATAAGAATGTGGATGAACCAGATATTCACTGAAAAAAAATTAGAAGTGATTTACTTTGAAACAAATAATGGTCCCACTTCATTCCGATAGTCCGCTGTAGTCATTCCAACTAGAAATAATTTCGCAACTACGTCAACAAACTCTCATTAAAGTATTTGTAGACTGTCTGCTTAAAGGCAGGGTAGGCAATTTCGGAGAGGCAAGCTAGCTTTGACAGCGTTAGCTCCCACCCTCCCTTTAGAGCGTCTTCGAAGCCACGCCTCCTCCAAAACACATGAACGCGCACATCCGTAAACGTAAACAACTTACAAAGGTGTAGTTGTACCACCTGACTGCTGCAGATTCAATGCGGTGTCGATTCCGTTGACATAGATATGCATAAATCCGAGTCTGAGTGAACAGAATGTCACGGGTCGCCATTTCTTAATTATACTTTGGTTCAGGAAGAACTGTAAAAGGCGGCGACTGTTTGTTTGTGGATGCATCCGAAATAGAACAGCATGCAAAAAAACAGTAAGCCAACAGTACGAATACACAGTATTTGAAAAACAGTAGGCGTACACCGATGACTGACTACTTCCGGCGTGTGCATTCGATGGACACTTTACTATCCCATTTATGGCATGTTGTCCTTATCATGTGACTGAGTTGTATCACTTCACCTCCATTCATAAATCCCCAGTACGAATACATAGTATTCAAAAAACAGTAGGCGTACCCTGATGACTTACTACTTCGGTGCATTCGATGGACACTTTACTATGTAGTACGTTCGGATTACATTCATACTATATAGATGTACTTTTTTAACAGTCGCAAAGTAAGTTCAAATACAAATGTAGCACCTACTCAGTATGCGATTTCGGATGCACCGACTGTCTACAACCTTACGTGGGATGTGGGATGACGTGGCATGTCTGCGCGAACAGGTATGGAAATGCATATGTTGACAGGCAGGTAGTGCCGTGTCATTGCATTTGGACCGATATATGTACATTTTTAATATTTTAATAATAGTTTTAATATTTAGACCACTTCTATTATTGATTGCTATCAGGATGTTATTAACTACCCCACCCTACCCTTTATAGATAGTACTTAGCTACTTGTCAACTTACTAACCCTAACCTATCTGTCTACTAATACTCTAATGAGAGTTAGTTGACATGTAGTTGCAATGTAAGGTCTAAAGTGGACTATCGAAAGTGAATCCCGAATAATAACAAAGCAGCAGCAAGTAACACATTTTAAAGGACTGAAATAGTCTTTCTTTCCTCTAGTAATCTTTTGTTAACTTCTAAAAGTCACTTTTTACAGTGCATTTTAGTCTAAAACCAGTAATCTGCAGCTGCTGTTACTTGTTTTACATGAAAAGGTTAGCCAATGAAAATAGAGAAGTCTTAAAGGCACAGTCTATATATATATAGCCTGATTAGATGTAAAGGTCAGAAAGAGGTGAAAAACTGCAGTGTGAATATAAATTACCACTGTATCTGAGGCACGACACCTTCACTAGCATAAGTGGACTTCAGGGAAACCAATAAAATGCTTCAAGAGTGCAATTTGAGCTTCTTGAATGTGCTTTGAGCACATAATATGCGAAGAAACTCGAATGTGGTACACTGGCTTGAAATTACTGTGATATTTAAACAAGATGGGACAAAAATGCCTTTAATGGTTTTTGCAATGATTTCTCAGGATGCATTAACTGGTGTTTGCTGATCAGTCTTTGATTAAATGATGACATAAAATCACAGGAGAAATGTTCATGCGATTTTTCCAAAGGTACAGTTCGTTTAGCTGGAATTGAAAAACGCTCCTGATACCATAAAAGCAGAGTCACTGATGAATGCAGTATTTTGTGTGGCACATTTCTCGATTAGCCAAATAATTTTTAATGTTAGTGCTGATGAGGCACATACAGTACAGCAAAAACACAAACGGCATCATGAAACCTTACAGAAGCTCAAAACAAAGATAAAGACACAGACGTCATTGAGGAATCATCTTAAACCGACCAGCAATGATTCAAGCAGCACTTTGGAAACGCAAGAATCTTTAACGGTACGTCAATAGGCAATTTTCATCACAGCATGTTGAAATCAAATCAATACAGGTCAAGGTAGCAACCCTGAAGCGTTGAACTACTGTAAATAACTGGCTTACAAAGTACAATTCAGTGCAGCTTTGGCCCTCAGCGTAACACAATAGACACATTCACCCATGGAACAAACGGAAAAGAATATTTCCTTGCCACAGAAAATACATATGAACTACGATTTTTTTTTTTAGACATCTTAAAAGGTACAAAACTTTGCACAAAGGTCCAAAACAAGGCCTTTGGAATACCGTATTTTAACCGCTTGCACTTTTTGCAACCCTATTATGAAAATGATTTTTAAAACCCTGATGTGTCAGTTTGTTTTTAAAATGAAATAAAAACTTTGGTCACACTTTAGTTTAGGGTCCATCCAATAGAATGCATTTATTAGTACTTATAAAGCACATATTAATGCCTTATTGTGCATGACCATATTCTACATCCCATAATCCTACACAATACCTCAACTTAACAACTACCTTACTAACTGTGCTTAACAGTGAGAATCGGACCCTAAACTAAAGTCTAACAATTAGAGAGAGAGCGAGAGAGAGAATAACATAAAAAAATTAGTAATGAAAAAATAAATCGCACTATTAAAATAAATAAATAAATAAATAAATAAATAAATATAGTATAAAAATTCTAAAATAAAAGAATAAAAATAAACTTATTAGGGACTAGCTTTTGCACCACCTAATTCTGTTTTTAGTTGATAAATTGATAAATTAATAATAAAAAAAAAAAACTTAAGAAAAAAATGTTGCTCTTTGATCTTTTTTTTTATAACACAAGGTTGAATTGTTCAGCTCAACACTACAATTTGTTTCAAAATTGGGAAAATCAAATTAACTGATTTACTTATCTTTTAGTCATGTAAAAAAAAAAAAAAAAAGTCCCATTGATGTCACTTCCTGGATGTCACAGTTTTAAAGTGGACCTATCATGTCCCTTTCACAAAATGTAATATCAGTCTCTGGTGTCTCCAGAATGTGTCTGTGAAGTTTCAGCTCAAAATCCCCCACAGATCATTTATTATAGCTTGTCAAATTTGCCCCTATTTGGTTGTGAGCAAAAACACACCGTTTTGTGTGTGTCCCTTTAAATGCAAACGAGCTGCTGCTCCCCGCCCCCTTTCCAGAAGAGGGTGGAGCTTTAACAGCTCAACAACAACAAAGCTGGAGAATCTCACGCAGACAAAATGAGGAAAGTGTTCATCCTTACATTGTTCAAACCGGAGTCGACACTGATGGAGAGACTCAGGAAGAAGTTCCAACTTTTAGACGTTTCTGAACGGTTAGTGGATAAATTGATGTAGTTGTTGTGGAGTTGATTCAACTCATCACTAGCATGTGTCGTCACGTTCATCTTTTGTGCAAAACCCCTATGGACACCCACTATACATAGTTTACCTGCCATACACACCAGGCTAACGTTAATGATTGCCATCAAATGCTGTAAATGGTTTAATATTTTTTCCAAAACATCGTTCGGACAGAAATGCTCGAGCTTGTCAGGGTCAACTTGCAGGCTATCCAAGCTAATGAAACTCTAAACAGTGTTCAGTGCTCATCTGTGCAGCCAACGACAGAACAGATAGCATGCTTTGCTCGAACTTTTGTCATGGCGTTAATTGGGTGTAAAAGTGTAGACTGAGGGGTGGTAATATTATAAGATCCCTTTCAATTTCATAGCGTGTCCCAGGAAAAAGAAAGCATTAGAGCAAAATCTATGAAGGATATGAAAGTTCAAACTGCACTCAAAGCTGTTTTAAAGACACCGTTAGGACGAGGGCCAAGGAGGAACGTTCTGTTCCTGTTGTAATTCTCAGGTTTTGGGAACTCTTTGAGTTCAGTTCTGTCTTTGGTTCAGCTGCGGAGACACCAAAATAACTGCTTCACCGACAGAGCCAAAAGCGTTATTATCTCTTTGAAGCTGTAGTGGCTGATCTACAGACTGATGTCTTGATGAATGTAAATGGTTTAATTAGTTTCTTCCCACGAAAACAAACCCAAAGAGTCTGGGTGCAGATGAAAAGCATGTATTTGAGCATAAATGAATTTTTTTTCCTAAGAAGTTTGAGGTTTCATTCAGTTTGTTCTACAGCATTCAAAACTTCAAACCAGAATTGTTCAAAATGGCACGTGACGATTGGTTAAAGCCGTTGAAGAGACTCCTGGGTAATGTCGCTCACATCATATCTGCAGCTCCAGGGCTTTATGAAGGTCCCTCTACATTGATGGTGGTGACCGTAGCCATGAAGCAGCGCTGGAACAGCCGGTCCGGATCAGGCGGCTGGTTGTCACAGTCTAGTTTGCCTCTTAGGAAATGCTTGCGGAAACCTTGCGGACCCGACGGCGCGCTGGCTTGGCTCGGACCCTCCTGTGGACTGGGCCCAGATCCTGAAAAACACACGATGGACAACATTAAACACTTTTCAGAAGAAAACGCGAGTAGTTGCTTATCTGTGCAAAACCCGCAGGTATGTACGAGCAAAATCAGTAGTGATGCTCGCCTACCAGGACACACTCAAAACACTCCTGAAGGACAACAATAGTCTGCAAAATATTTACTGGTGCTCTCAGGATAAGAGATATTCAATTCAGTACCAGACTTACTTTAGTATTATTTATACTTATATACAGGGCTGGGTGGGTTACTTTTAAAATGTATTTCACTACAGATTACAAAATACATGCTTTAAAAAGTAATTTGTAACGTATTTCGTTACATTACTCAAGTTTAGTAACTTAATCTAAATACTTTAGAATACTTTGGAATACTAATAAGTGTGGAACAAACACAAAAAAGGTCATTGCAAGTTTTTATCTCACAATTTTGACTTTTTTTCTCAGAATTGCGTGATATAAAGTTGCAATTGTGAGTTATAAAGTCAGAATTATGAGATATAAACTCACAATATTGAGAAAAGTCAGAATTATGAGATAAAAATTCGCAATATTGAGAAAAGTCAGAATTATGAGATATAAACTGACAATATTGAGAAAAGTCAGAATTATGAGATATAAACTCACAAACTAAATTCACAATTGCAAGAAAAAAAGTCAGTATTGCAAGTTTATATCTCCCAATTCTGACTTTATAACTTGCAATTGTGAGTTTAAATCTCGCAATTTTGAGAAAAAGAAGTCAGAATTGTGAAATGCAAACTCACAATTGTGAAGGGAAAGAAAACAAATTGTGAGAAAAAGATGCAGTGACGAGTGAATTATAAAATGACTCACAAACAACTATCAGAAAACATGAAAACCGTCGAAAACATGAAACTTAACTCCACTTTTTCAGACGGTCAGAGTCAGAGAATCAGCAATTGCTGTTTAAATGACATTAAAATTCAAAGTAATCACTTTGGTAATCTAAAACACTTTTCAGATGTAACTGTAATCTGATTACCACCCATTTAAAATGTAACTAATGAAATACAGTTAGTCAAATTTTGTATTTTAAATACGTAATTAAGTTACTTGTATTTCGTTACTCCCAAACCCTGCTTATCTATATATATATATATATATGTGTGTGTGTGTATGTATGCGTATATATATGTATATATTTATATAATATGTGTGTATGTGTGTGTGTAAGTATATATATTAGATATAGATATATACACACACATATGCATGTATTAAATAAAATATCTATATCTATCTATCTATCTACACACCATATATATAAATATATATATATATATATATATATAAAAACACATACACACATTTATTTGTGTGCTTTTGTAATTTTTAGTAGATTTACTAATTTTTTTATTTAGCATTATATTTATTTCAGTTTTAGTACACAAAAAATGCTGTAGAAGCAATTTTCACTCAGAAATTACTAGTAAATTTAGCATTTAATAATTACAAAGAATCAGCATATAACACATTGAATATAACAAAATGAAGTATTGTTTGACTCCATTAAAAAAAAATACATTTTCACAGTGTACTTCAGCTTAACCTTGCTTTAGTTTAGTAAGTTTATTTTAGAGTAAAAAGAGCTGGTTGTGCACAGCCCTCACGGCCACTTTAGAATCGTTGTTGTACAAGGTGAAATCACCTTTAAATATTTATATGCTGAAATATTGTTAAGCATACTAACAGGACCTCATTTGTAAGAACATCCAATTAACACCAGATCTGAGGTCAAAGCAAACAGGTTTTCAGAAACAGCAACAACTTTTGTGCTTGTTATCGCTTCAATAGTGCGGCGAAAGCATCGATCAAATCAGTCAGTGCTGTGGTGATGCTGTAACGCTGGTGTAGGCAGGAAACAGGCTTGACGATAGAAGTCACTTTTAAATGCTTTAATGATTCAAACAGAGAAATTGACAGGACACAGGAATAAGCACCATCACGAGACTTTAACAACGGACAAGGACTGGACTGACACAGAGGGAATATATACACAGAAACACAGGAGGATAACGAGCAAGGCACAGGTGACGGACATAATGACTAACGAGACACAGCTGACCGAAATGAACTAATGATGGACAAGCACATGGGGAAACAAAACAAAGATCACATGACAGAACTAGACTCAAAACAAGGAACATGTGACAACTGACAGGACAGGGGAAGAAAGAAACAGATAAACAAAAGACCAGATCATGACAGATGCTGCACGGTTTAATCACACAACAACGTTTCATCTTAACCTTGCAATTACATGTCATATTATATATATATATATATATATAAATCTACATGTATTATTTAATCTGCCAGGATAAAATGTTGATCATGTGATAACAGCATATATGATAAAATTACTTGTTTTAAGCATGTACCCTTTGCTAAAATCTTTGTGGAAGGGATTCAGTCGTTTACTTTTGTTTGGAACATCCCTACAAATGGAGTCAAAAGGATGCAAAAACACCATTTGGAATTTGCCCTGAAAGTCAGTTTAATCGTCTTCCTGCTTGATATTCTGGATTGCTACTTTACATGTTACAGCAGAATACTTACATTAAATGCATATAAACATCAATCGACCCTTTGCAAAGACCCGCCCCCTTTAGTTACTGTTGCTATGTCCGCTCTCACGCCACACATCATGTTCTCACGCAGTGAAAAATACATCCTGGAGCAAAGAGGACACTGACAACACGTCGACAGACATATGAAACAGTTTCATATTTAAAATATCGTAATTTTTTAAAGAAGTTTTAACAATAAATAGCGTCTAGTGTGTGTTTAATGTGTGGTGACAGATCGCTGTAGCTCCTCGTGAACCGATCATCTCTTCATACTAGTTCATTTATAGCATCAAATAAACATGAATGAACATCAGAAGGAATGTTGTTTCGAGCGCGGAAAGACGTGAGGACACACAATTTATCAAGTTCAAGTTCTCCAACGTTAATCTACTAACTCCCCTGACTGCTTTGACGGGCAAAATGGCGGATTCTGGGTTATGATTGGTCAGATCGCCTGTCAATCAAACAATTTTCACTCTATATCTCCTAATAATACGTCTTAGCAAGACGATATTTAAATGTTCATGATGAAAGCTCTGTAATTTTTTATTGTAAACATATAATGCAGTGCAACAATGATGACCGACAAATAAACATTCCTCAAAAAAAAATCACATTTTAATATGATATTTCTGAAACATGATGTATGGATAATCAAGTAAACCCAAATTGCTTCAATCAGCACGTGTTCATCTGGAAATATTAATGACAATATAAAAGGCATGACAAAAGGCCTTTTACTTACTAAAAAAGGAAGCTATCAGATGACATGTTATTATACATTAGGCTTTATGAGTTCATCTAACTTTCTATCAGGTCTTCTGATCTTCTCCTCTGTACTAGTGTTACATAAAGACTCCAGCTAGAGCACAATTAATCTCTCTTCAGTACAAATACTCACAAATGAGTGGGAGGAACCTTTAACCTTTATTTCTTTAAGTTTAACAGGGAATCTCGCAGAAGACACACTCTGCTGCATTGAAACCTTGCACGCTGTTAATATGAAAGCTTCTTTGCTTTAAGAGAGAACATTACATACACAAAAAACTCAAAACGATGAGGGAAAGAGTCATTTTATTAACTCTTAAAACACAAAAAGAACAAATGTGACTAACTTTACATTAAACCCTGATGGAAATGCATGTTTTTTTTTCATATCATTTGCTATATGAGCCATAAAAGCTTTGATGCATCACATATGATACTCAACAAAAAAACATCAGATAGCTATATATTCATAAAAAGCACTAATGCAAACGGCCCTCGCATACGAAACGGAGAGATCACAAGCGCAAGCTTTATTTCTCCCAAAATGCAGCTATATCAGTATACAATCACTGAAGATATTTCAGCAACACTGGACTGGAGATAAATATCACAACAAAAACAACAAAAAAACTATTTTAAAGAGGTCATATTATGCCCTTTTTTTTTAAAGTGTTGATTTTGTTTTTGAGGTGTACCAGAATTTTCATGCTATTTTTCCTCATAATTCTCCATTGTTGCAGCTCCTCTCTTCTCAGTCTGTCAGTAACGCTCTGTTTACTTCCGGTCTCTATGAAGCCCCTCCTTCTGAAAAGCAAAACGTGTTCTGATTGGCCGGCTGGAGCAGTGTGTTGCGATTGGACTGTTTGGGAAATGTTCCGCCCCTTACCATAACCATGAGTTTCAACACATTACTAACTACACTGTTAAATGTCGCTGTAGATTTAGCAGCACATTACTGTAAAAACCAACAGTACAATACTGCATTTTATAATACAGTACAATACTGTATTATTAATTACAGCAGAAGCAGACTAAAATTAGAAAATGCTGTAAAAATACAGTAAAATACTGTTTTGTAGAATTACAGCACTCTTCTTGTGTACTGTAAATTAAATTACAGTACGATTACTGTATATGAAAAATACAGTAACTTGCTGGCAACCGTGCCGCCAGTGCTGTACTGTAAAAATACAGAAAAAAACAGTGTAACTCAACCAGCCCGGCTGTATTTTGGCCAGGGATTTATTTAAATGAGGAATATTGTGATGTGTTCGTACCAGGAAGAAAACTCAAGATCACAATGGAGGCGTTTCAGGGAGTTCAGAAACACTGACACTGAAATAGAGAATAACTGGAGGGACTTTGTGCTTTGTAACTTTTGTACGTTATGGAGACAGAAGAAAAGAGAGAGAGAACAGAGGAGCTGTGTTGGATGCTAAAAAAAAGAATACTTTTTCAAAACAAACTTGAAATAAGTGGCATGTATAGACGATGCTGTTCTGACGAGGTCATTCTCCAAAAGGAAACATCATCCATTAACCCTGACACCGTATTTCATGCAATTAAATGTGAGAATTTTATTATCCGCTTAAATCAGAAACTCAAGTTTGTGTGGCAGACAAAGAAAGGTCAAAGTTTAGCAGAGAGATGAAGATCTAGACGCTTTCTAGTTCTTCTATGAAATTCGTTTCATGTTGAAAACAAAGAGTCGTGGATGTGGGAGTCTGTAAAACAATAGAAATCTATGTTTTAGGTCGTCTTGGAGGATTTGAGCAAAACTACAAAGAAAACACGAGACGCTGAAGGCCACGGGAAGATGTGACACTGCAATTATTTGTGTCAAAGACAGAACGGTGCGAGTATGACGAGGATAAATGGATAAATCACACCGTCCTCGTCCTTCTTTTTCTTCTCGTTTTGCAGTTGTTCAGGATATCGTAACGTTTTATTTGGTTTCCTATTGCTCTGAGTCAAAACAGTTCAACCCAAAATCCATAAATGTGGCCGAGTCCCTCCTTCAACACAAATCTGAGGGACTTTTTAATTACCCACCTGACAAACAAATGTGACCCTGGACCACAAAACCAGTCATAAGGGTCAATTTTTAAAAAAAAATTGAGATTAATACATCATCTGAAAGCTGAATAAATAAGCTTTCCATTGATGTCATCAGGGCTGGGTGGGTTACTTTTAAAATGTATTTCACTACAGATTACAAAATACATGCTTTAAAAAGTCATTTGTAACGTATTTCGTTACATTACTCAAGTTCTGTAACTTAATCTAAATACTTTAGAATACTTTGGAATACTAATAAGTGTGGAACAAACTTAAAAAAAGTTTTTATCTCACAATTCTGACTTTTCTTCTCAGAATTCCGTGATATAAAGTTGCAATTGTGAATCATAAACTCTCAATTTTGAGACAAAATGTCAGAATTGAAAGAAAAGAATATCAATTTATCATCACGCAATTCTGACTTTATAACTTGAAATTGTGAGTTTATATCTTGCAAATGCAGGGAAAAAAGTCAGAATTGTGAGATAAAAATTCACAATTATCTTTTCTTTTTCCTTTTTCACTGTATCGCAAAACATGAAAACAGCCGTGGATCAGGCAGGTAATGTCATGTCAGTTGAGATTCAAGGATATGCAAATGTTTGAATGGAGCAATTTTTATAAATTCAGTCATCAGTTATGTGAAATAGCTTATTCAGGACAGTAATAAATAAAAATATAATTTTTATGATCCCTCTTATTTTGTTAAAACTGTTAAAATGCTGCATAATCTGCAAGGGGTATGAAACTTATGAGCAGAAATGTAGCTTAGGATGATTTTTCAGACGGTCAGAGAATCATTAATTGCTGTTTAAATGACATTAAAATTCAAAGTAATCACTTTGGTAATCTAAAATACTTTTCAGATGTAACTGTAATCTGATTACCACCCATTTGAAATGTAACTGTAATGAAATACAGTTACTAAAAATTTTGTATTTTAAATACGTAACTAAGTTACTTGTATTTCGTTACTCCCCAACCCTGGATGTATGGTTTGTTGGGTGAAAATATTGAGAAAATCGCCTTTAAAGTTGTCCAAATGAAGTCCTTAGCGATGCATATCCACTCACAAAAATACATTTTTGATATATTTATGGAAAGAAATGAAACATTTTGACGCATACAATGCATTGTTGGCCATTGCTACAAATATACCCGTGCGACTTATGACTGGTTTTGTTGTCCAGGGTCACAAATCGGTACAATTTGAGCACAAACGGTGCAGGATGAATTTAATTATATAACTAGGATTCTCTTTTAAAGAACCTTTTATGCCAAAAAGACATCACCATCTTTGGCTTAACACTTCAAAGAGTTCATGGTGTCCTTCATACAGCCAAGATTTCCACTTCCTCCAACATGTTTGACTGTGGAGATGGCTTTGCCTTTTTTGCACCAGACATACCACTGATCCATGGGTCCAAAAACATTCTTCCACAGGTCTATCCAAATGAATTTTAGCATATTCAAGTCAGCCTTTTATGTTCTTCTTGGGTCAAGAGCAGCATTCGGCAAGATGTCCCAACATAAAGGCCTTGCTTGTCTAAAACTCTGCATTGAAATGTTTGCATTAAGCCATCTTGCAAGTCTTTGGCCTTAAAATCAGGGTTCTCTATAGCTTTGGTGAGAGCCTTTGACCATGTTTGCTACTCAACTTTAGCACATGCATGGGTTAATTCAGCTTTGCTATAGAGTTTCCAAAGGCTTACCTGTGTTTTAACAATTTTGTATCATGCCATACAAATGTGACTTAAAGCGATAGTTCACCCGAAAATGAAAATTATCCCATGATTTACTCACCCTCAAGCCATATTAGGTGTATATGACCATCTTCTTTCAGACGACCACAATCAGAGTTATAGTAAAAATCCCCCGTCTCTTCCAAGATTTATAATGGTAGTGAATGGGGGGGGGTGAGATTTTGAAGCCAAGAATAGTGCAAAAAAATAACCCAAACGGCTCCAGGGGGTTCATAAAGGCCTTCTGAAGCGAAGAGATGGGGTTTTAAAAGATATTTAAAACTTTATAAACTATAATAACTCGCTTCCGGCAGCATATATACACCTAGGATGCCTTGAGGGTGAGTAAATCATGGGATAATTTCCATTTTCGGGTGAACTATCCCTTTAAAAACAGCAGAGTTGAATAGGGGTTGAATAATTATGACTAGCTATATTTGTTAGAGTTTCATGTTCTGTTTATCTGTTTCCCCAGTCCTGTCTTTAGTCACGTGTTCCTTGTTTTGAGATTTAGTCCTGTCATTTGTCACATGGTCTTTGTTTTGAGTTTCAGTTCGTCATCGTCACATTATTAGTCCATTGTCTTCAGCTGTTTCTCGTTTGTAATCACGTCTATCACCTGTGCCCCACTCGTTATCCTATTGTGTTCCTCTGTATATATTCCCTTTGTATCAATCCTGTCTTTGTCGATCGTTAAAGTTGTGTGATGGTGTTTACCTCGGTGTTCAGTTCATTTCATTAAAACAGTTAAATATATCTACCTTCTTCGAGCACGTCACATTACCAATAACCAAAAAAATCCAATAACTCAAAAGCATTACATTATATATTGACTGTTATACTCTACTATAGTATACTAACTGATGCAATTTTTTACATTTGTAAATTATTACAGTCTCCAGGGGGTTTGTTTTTGCAATTTGATTTTGATCATTTTGATTGCAACTGTAGTTTGTTTTATTGTTGTATTTTTTTATATTTTCTCCAACAGGAAATGTAATTTTGGGTGAATCCGTTCAGCACTTACATGAAGCATTTTATGAACATCTGAACATCATTATGAACATCATAATAACATCTTATGAACATCTAAACATCTAAAGAATAACACACAAGACACAAACAATATGTAAACATTGTAAGAAAACTATGCCGTACACCTTGGCCAAGGTTGTACAGACTCTTAGGGGCCGTTCACATATCGCGCGCATTTTCAATCGCGCAAAATGGAAGCGACGCGGTCGCGACGCGCATGCGGTGCGGCGCGCTCGTTTTTTCCTGGCGCGGCTGTGTCGCGGCTAGATGAAAACATCTCAACTTTTCAGAACGCCGCAGCGCACCGCAGATCATGTGACAAGAACCAACCAATCAGCTTCGACCTTTCCGTAACGAAACATGGAAAGCTCAGTCGAACAGCTGATCATAGCTGTACAGGGGGGTTGTTATATCTCATCTCCATAAATATATCTAGTAGTAAAGCTAAAGCAAGGGCTAAAAATCAATTTATCCCTTGCTGAAACTTCCTCATGGTCGTGGAGAGCACAGTTCATGATTGCATAGCAGCGACAGACGCTACAGAAGCGCGAGCTCCCGAACGCTTGCAAAAGTAGGAGGAAGCGACGCGGCCGCGCTTTCCACGCTTTTTTAGGCGCGATATGTGAACGGCCCCTAAAGAGACAGAAAGCATCGCTATCACTGCCGACGGTTGGACTTCTCGGTGTACGCAGAGCTATATCACAGTTACAGCCACACAATCAATAGTGACTGGGAAATGGTCAACTTTGTACTGCAGTTAAAGTGACACTTAAAGTGTTATTTGAATTTTTTATTTATATGTTTATTTTATTTATACTGTTTAATTTATGTTCAATCTGTAGAAAGAAGTTCAGTGAGATTTCTCATGTGAAATTATACAGGGCAGAAAACAATGGGTTGATTTTGTGGCAAAACATTTAGCAGTGTTTGCATGTTGTTTTACTGCAAATAATTCATTAAAATAGAAGTAAAACGACATGCATTACAAGTTGATTTCAAAATGCACCAACATTTTTGCATTTTATGATTTTCAGTTGAATAAAAGACTATTTTCCCTTCATACGTTTCATTATTCAGGATTTCTTAAAAATACTATAAAAATCTCGTTTCGTGAACCCAATCTCGTGTCTCGTCTCGTGGGATAGGGGTCTCATCACACCCCTACTACTAGACGATAAAGTCGTGTTGTAGTATTGGACTCATAATTTTGAGTGGTTATCATGAGTTGACACTTAATCGTAGTAAGCAGAGAAACATGTGCTCTCACGCATGTGTTAATGAGTTAACAGGAGTAATTATAACCGTTTAGGTCTTTAAAGAACATTACCGCTTAACGCAAGAAGTTGAGTGTTATCATTGAACCTCACTTCTCTGAATCATCTAAGCCACTCAGATCTCAACCTTCCTGCCAATTACGAATTCTAGTGGATATTGTTTATAGATTAAGTGCATGGATTCTGAGCTCTTTATTTTACTCTGACTCACATGTTAGCTGTGTCAATATCTACTATTATTGTATGAGTATCACATGGTTCTGCAGCTCTTTAGAATTATTTACTATACTTACAGCAAGTCATCTATTCACCTTCAGCGGCTCATTGACAGAGGAATAAAACCATCTTTACTAATGCCTATCTATCTGGTTATTTCTGTTTCTTTGATAACACGGATCTAAGATTGGACCAAGGTGCTTATAGCTTTTCTTTGAACTAATACGTGTCCTTCCTGAGCCGACTGGTGTCTGATGTATGAAACCTTTTCTCATACAAAACAAGCTATTGATCTGTCATCGGGAAAGCGTCGCTATTCGTTTCAATATGCTGTTATGCTTTATGTAAGAACATATAGAACAACAAAAGTACCACATTTGAGTCGAACGTTTGAAAATGATGGCCTTGGCATAAGGAATTATAACGATGCATCCTAATTTTGCATAAATGAACCACTATCGATGATGACAGACGCATAATCATCACCTCTAGCCTCTGTAGAAATTCTCTTCAATGATTAACTCGATTTCTTTTGCAACGCATCCAAATGCGGTTCCATTTTTACCGACTTCTCTTCAGTTGTTATCTGGCTACTCCTAGCACATCTGGTGTAACTAACGCTGATGACGCAAATGTTCAGTAGTTCAGTGAATTGTGATGTGAAAAGAGCCGAGGGTGGGCTGTTCAGACCATTCAACTAAAGCCTGTGAAAGAGCCTGAATACAGTAAACTGGATAAAAATAGTTTACAATTTACAAACAATAGACCATCTGGTAATAATGCTGTCAATAATAAAATGTGACGCACGTCTGTGATTGGCAGGGCTGGGTGGGTTACTTTTAAAATGTATTTCACTACAGATTACAAAATACATGCTTTAAAAAGTAATTTGTAACGTATTTTGTTACATTACTCAAGTTTAGTAACTTAATCTAAATACTTTAGAATACTTTGGAATACTAATAAGTGTGGAACAAACACAAAAAAGGTCATTGCAAGATTTTATCTCACAATTTTGACTTTTTTCCTCAGAATTGCGTGATATAAAGTTGCAATTGTGAGTTATAAAGACAAAATTATGAGATATAAACTCACAATATTGAGGAAAGTCAGAATTATGAGATATAAACTCACATACTAAATTCACAATTGCAAGAAAAAAGTCAGTATTGCAAGTTTATATCTCCCAATTCTGACTTTATAACTTGCAATTGTGAGTTTAAATCTCGCAATTCTGAGAAAAAGAAGTCAGAATTGTGAAATGCAAACTCACAATTGTGAGGAAAAAAACAAATTGTGAGAAAAAGTTGCAGTGACGAGTGAATTATAAAATGACTCACAAAACATGAAAACAGTCGTGGATCATCAGGTCATGACAGGACAGTTCAGTTGACAGTTGGGCATTTTTTTCTATAAATTCAGTCATTTTGTCTTGTTCAGGACAGAACTAAATAAAAACAACAACATTTTTATGATCCTCTTAAAAGTATTAAAATGTTAATGAAACTTAACTCCTCTTTTTCAGACTGTCAGAGTCAGAGAATCACCAATCGCTGTTTAAATGACATTAAAACTCAAAGTAATCGCTTTGGTAATCTAAAATATTTTTCAGATGTAACTGTAATCTGATTACCACCCATTTAAAATGTAACTGTAATGAAATACAGTTAATCAAATTTTGTATTTTAAATACGTAACTAAGTTACTTGTATTTCGTTACTCCCCAACCCTGGTGATTGGCTGCAATGATCAACGCATGGGAGTGTTTGAATTTGAGTGTTTTGCACTATGGTGGCAAAAAAAGGTTACAAATGGGGGAAAATGGGCGAGATCCATGGAATAAAGTGCCTTTCATGTCTTTATTTTTCTAGCATAATGTCATCAAAGATGCCCCTTTTGAGCTAAAAACAGACGCAACCAGAGATGGTTGAAATTGGAAAAAAGAGACACCAGATGTAAACGGGTAAGAGTCTCCCTCATCGACTTGTGATCCGATCGACAAAATCGCATCTTAATACCAGCTGTAAACAAGGCCTTGGATCCTCTCAAGATGTTTTCAGCTGTTCTTTTGTTGAAGCCGTTATCATACCTGGTGCTCGTAGAGGCAGTCCATTGTCCAGCCCTCGGGGTTTAGTGGCGATGAACAGGTAGCAAAGCACACAGAGAGTGATGATGAAGGCTAGCAGCACCACAGCAGCGATGGACAAACCAACCAGAGCTCCCAAACTGAAGGACGGAGAAAGAGAGAGATTACATGTAGACCACGACGATATCGAATGCTCCATGGCACGTCCATGCCATGTCTGACGTCGATATAAGAGAGAAACAGAATTATTATATGCACACAAGGAATGGGTTGAGGTAACATGAAAGCATGAGAGACATACAATATTATAAGTCACTAGTCAGAAATGTAGGTCTTAAATGTTTTTCCAGCAAAAAAATCATTTGCATATTTCTGGATACATTAAATCACTATGTGATTAGAATAAAACACTCTCACTTTCAATTATTCTATTATTTCAACTTTCAAGCAACTCCTTTCAAATCTCCTTCACAGGATGAAACCACAAATGACTTTGATTTAGATTTTTAAACCCTTCTGCATGCCTGAGAACAAATTATAACCAGCTTTGAAAAAAGCAAACGAGTTCTTACATAAATCAGTTAACGTTAATGGATGGTTTCGCATTTATTGTTTGGTGTGCAACATGTTGCGGTGGCACTAAAAGCAGCAGAGCATCACCTGAAACTGCACTTAAAGAGCCACAGTCAAACTGGCAGTGCCACACACTTTATATTTTCTAAACCATGCAAAACTTGTTGCTAGGTGGTTGCTAGGCGATCTAATCAATAGAGCCAATCCCATTGAAAGCAGCTGCATTTTTTTTTTTTTCACACTCATAATAAAAATAAAGGTTCTTTATTGGCAGCTTTATTTTCTTCGCACTAAGTAGAAAAAATGTTTGCTGAAAGTTTCTTTTTGGAACCTTTATTTTAGGTTCTCAAGATTCTCATGGCACTCTTTTAAAACTCTATAAAAGCTCCAAAGGGCAGCATGAACAACCCCTGTGTGTGAATCACAGTTATTATAGATTCTCAACAGACGTCTCTGAAATGTCATGCTGTAAAAGGTCATGTCATGGTGGCATGTGATTGAAATAGTCATCACTGAGTTTTCTATGTGAGAATGATACAGGACTGCTTGACCTGATCACATGAAGACTCGTGGCAGCCACCAAAGCACCAGGGAAGCTTCGTCGAAAGATTCATCTCTGTATTCATTATGACGGCAAAGCACAACATTTGGAATTTTATCCGCTATATGTCCTTCAAGAGCATGTTTCACCACACAATCCAGAGAAATTAGGCCTATGTTTTGTTTTGGATAAATAAAATGCCTGAGAATGGGAATATTTTGCATTAAAGTCATGAAAACAATTTCACAATGCAAAAAAATATTTAAATGAACATAAAAATGGCTTCATATAATACATATATATATATATATATATATAATGTAATATATAATATATAATAATGTCTATTCGTATAATAGACATCTTTTTGACAGGTTTTGTGATATTCACACAAAATGTATAAGATCTGGTTTGAAAACAATGTGTTTGTTTAGTTAGAGCAACCGAATTGACCAGGGATGTGTCCAAAAATCACCCCCGATTCTCTTACATAGGGCACTATTTGAGGGGACAGCCATTTGTAGTAGTGTCCGAAACCATAGTGGATTTTATCAAGGGCACCCATTCAATCCCATAATGCAACGCAACAACAAGTGTACAACCGATGTTCACTCAACAGCTCGACCAGGGGTTTCAACCTGTGTGTGTGTGGCCATGTCTGTTGCCATGGTTATTATTGTCATAGAGACGGAACTACGTGATTCCCTCCTCAGACCATCGGAGGGCGCCCTCACCCGAATCCTGACACACACACACACACTTACACCCATACTTCATTCACATTTCACTACATTTCCCATAAGCCCCGTACCTTGGTACTGATTGCTGCACCAGCTGCAACCCCTTAGTGGCCCTATTTAAGAGACTCTCAGCCTGACAGACTTTGCAAGGTCAGAGCTGTGTCCGAAACCGCCCACTCGTTCACTCGTTCACTAACCCCTATATAGTGCATGGCAGTTGAGCGCACTATATCAGCAAAGAGTGAACGAAAATGAGTGAGCGAATTCGGACGCTGACGTTAATAGACAATTTCGTCATTAACATTTCCTATACCCATCTGTAATATGTCCTGTTTAGCTTCATGAATTGAATATTACTGTTTATTTGTCATGTTTATTGAGACAACATCCTCATCCGTCCCTAAAGCAAATAAAAATTCGTCAATACATCATATTCTAAGACGTAGGTTAAATACACTGTACAACAGTTCACTAACATATGAGAAAAATCGACCAAATTATCATATGATAATAAGTATATAGGCTATATTATGATATAAACCTGTATCATTTCGCTTCAAAATATCTTTACAAAGATGTTCTAATTAATAAAAAATTACACTTACATTTGTAGAAGTTGCCGCTTCCCGTATTGCCGTCCGCCATATTTATTTTTCTTTCGCGCTCGATCGTCTTATCGCGTTGGATTTTGGGTAACGGCGCTTTAACGAGTGTACATCGAATGTACGCTCAAAATCAGAGAGGATTGTGGGTAAAAGTAGTGAACGAATGTAGGGAATGAAGTCGTTTCGGACAGCACTACAAAATGCCCGACACCCGATATAGTGCACTATATAGTGGATAGGGAGCGGTTTCGGACACAGCTCTTGGTTGCGGTTTGGTGCATTTCTGAGCACTTATTCCTGTGTCTGCCTACACGTTAATGAACCATTGGATTACCGTGTACGACTCCCCTTTGTTTTGTCCGCCTGTTTATTGGACTTTATGATTGATATCTGCCTGCCTTGACATACGCCTGCTCTACGATTCAGCCTGTTCTCTGCCGGTATTTGACACTTGCTTGTTTGACCATTCTGTTTATGAATAAAAGCCTGCTTATGGGTCCCAATCCGAGTGACGAGTCGTTACAACTACGCAGTAAAAGCGGATAACGCAGATATTACATCATTGACAGATGGCAAGTGACGAGAGAGGGACGGGCACTATTTAAAATTGGGAATTTCTCTGAATTTACAAATTCTTGGAAATATTTAGGATAATGTAAGTACACAGTTGAATGAAATATATAACACTGTGCAAGTGGTTTTTGGATATTTTAATATAAAAAATTTACATATTGTGCTACATATTAAGTTAAATGCAGAGCAAATGGATGCACTCTAAAAATGCTGGCTCAAATTTGGTTCAAAAATGGACAAACCCAACTGTTGGGTTAAAAATTTAACCCAATGGTTGAGTTTGTCCCAAATTTAAGTTGAAACAACCCCGCATTTTTAAGGGTAACCAATCATAACCCCGCCATTTTGTCCGACAAAGCAGTGGATTTTTAAGATTTCTCAGATCTCTTCCCACAGAAACACGAATCCCATCTCCTCCTGAGTTTCAGAAGAGAACTCTAATGCTAAACGTTCTGAGATCTGCAAAGTCCGCAATCAGACGCCTCAATTTACACTTCTATGTCAAGAATCGCCCCATTCGCCTCTACTTTTATTTCTTTCAAGGCACGTTGAGACTGAGAAACACATCAGAGAGATTAAATTTACACTTGAAACATAAATGGTTACTCCATTAACTCTCGAGAGCTACGAAAAAGCAAACTCTGAGCAAAAATAAACTTTTAAACAGAAGTTCACCAGATGGAAGGTGTTCTCTCACCTATAAAACCAGCTGTTGTGATTTGCATGAAATCCCAAGTAAGCGTTTAACTAAACTTCAGTCATGAATATGGATGATTAATGCAAATGGTTGCTCTCATCACAATACTTAATCAGAAGAGACATTAAATTTCCACCGTTCTTGACGTAAATTGTTGCTTTTAAGTTATTGCAACAATTTACATAAGAATAGATCTACACAACTTCTGCAGTTCTTCAATCTTTAGTGACTGGTGTTTTATTCTAATTACATATGATGACATTGATACGTGCAAAAATTTGCATTAATTAATTAGTCATTTAATTGCAGCTTACTCAGTTAATCAAAGCTCAGTTATTAATGGCATTAGATAGACTGCATGCTCCATGACACTTCTCACTTCAAGTCCTGTAAGGTCATTATTGAATTACTGTGCAGAAAGGGTTCGTTAAATCAAGACTTAATTAAGACTAGAGAGTGTGATCAGACCACTCGCCTGAAGTTATTTGCTGCGGCTGATGACACAAATGATCAATCAACAACTAAACAAGTTCTCTGGCTTATAGGATTTCAATATCCGATTTCAAAATCTGATTTACATGCTTAGTTTGTCTTGTAAAGATCTGTTGTTGTTGGGTTTTACTTAAAAAAAAACACTACATTTAATTTCTTCAGCAATATAAGAAAATAATAGTTTGCACAATCAACTATCTGAAAGGGTACATTCACTCAAAAATAAAGAAAACTGTCTTTCAACATCTTGTCTTTCACGCAATAGATGATTCACAGAATATCTATATGTCAACAAATATACAGCAAGAAATCACGTTAACATCTATTTGAATCATGTACTACATTCCATGGCTTTTGAAGTCACGATAGCTGTGATGAATAGAACTAATTTATTCAGTCATTATTGGAAAAACTTATCATCTGAAATAGCCCACTAGGGAAACAGGGATGGCATGTTGTGGATTTCGATGGAACATATGAATGAGATTAGCAAGTTATCGGAGCAATCATATGGCTTTGAAAGACTTGAAGTGCATTAGTTGTATTTTTTTCTGTACATTCTTTTGTCTTTTTTTTGGTGTTTAACAGTATAAATCACCATTTATTTTAGTAGAATGGAAAAACAGCTAATGTGTTCAACAAAACGATAAAAACAGTTAAGGATCTGAAGGTCAAGAGGACTACACTTCAGTTTTGGAGATGGACAATGAACCAATTTTGAGTGAAACATCCCTTTAAGTTGTTGTTTTGGTAAAGACACAATCAGATATGTTGTTTTAATATAAAATTTTACATATTGTGCCCTTAAGTTAAATGTAGAGCAAATGGATACACTCTAAAAATTCTGGCTCAAATTTGGCCCAAAAATGGACAAACCCATCCATTGGGTTACCCACTGGTTGTGTCCGCAATCAGACGCCTCAATTTACACTTCTATGTCAAGAATTGCCCCATTCGCCTCTACTTTTATTTCTTTCAAGGCACGTTGAGACTGAGAAACTCATCAGAGAGATTAAATTTACTCTTGAAGCACAAGTGATTCCTCCATTAACCCTCGAGAGCTACGAAAAAGCAAACTCTGAGCAAAAATAAACTTTTCTCCATGAGCATCCAGTAAAACTACAATAGTTCACCTGATGAAAGGTGTTCTCTCACCTATAAAACCTGTAAAATATAAAGTGCATATTGTTTTTTCTGTACATTCATTTGTCTTTTTTGGTGTTTAACAGTATAAATCACTGTGACGAGAAGGGCGGGCGAGAGCCGTGAGGGAACGGTGACGCGAGTGGTAATGAGCGTCAGCTGCGCGCTACACCGGTCTCGTATCTCTCACGGAGGAGCTCCGGAAGCATAAAAGAGGAGCGACGACAGTGAAGGACGAGAGAGGACCAGGCCTGGACTTTGTTGTTGTGTTTTATTTTGTTTGTGTGGGCGGCAGTCGCCGCGAGGAACTGCCGCCATTTTACTTTCATTTTATTGTTTGTTTATTTATTTGATTAAAGTTATGTTGAATGTTCGCCGGTTCCCGCCTCCTTCTTCCCGTTCTTACAAACTGTGTTAAAATCACCATCTATTTTTGTAGAATGGAAAAACCCTTATGTGTTCAACAAAACGATAAAAACAGTTAAGGATCTTAAGGTCAAGAGCACTACTTTTCAATTTTGGAGATGGACAATGAACCAATTTTGAGTGAAACATCCCTTTAAGTTGTTGTTTTGGTAAAGACACAATCAGATGTGTTGTTTTAATATAAAATTTTACATATTGTGCCCTTAAGTTAAATGCAGAGCAAATGGATACACTCTAAAAATGCTGGCTCAAATTTGGCCCAAAAATGGACAAACCCACCCAATGGTTGAGTTTGTCCATTTTTGTCCCAAATTTAAGTTGAAACAACCCCGCATTTTTAAGAGCAATCATAACCCCGCCTCTGCTATTTTGTCCGACAAAGCAGTGGATTTTTAAGATTTCTCAGATCTCTTCCCACTGAAACACGAATCCCATCTCCTCCTGAGTTTCAGAAGAGAACTCTAATGCAAAACGTTCTCAGATCTGCAAAGTCCACAATCAGACGCCTCAATTTACACTTCTATGTCAAGAATCGCCCCATTCGCCTCTACTTATTTCTTTCACGGCACGTTGAGACTGAGAAACACATCAGAGAGATTAAATTTACTCTTGAAACACAAGAGATTCCTCCATTAACTCTCAAGAGCTACGAAAAAGCAAACTCTGAGGAAAAATAAACTTTTCTCCATGAGCATCCAGTAAAACTACAATAGTTCACCTGATGAAAGGTGTTCTCTCACCTATAAAACCTGTAAAATATAAAGTGCATATTTTTTTTCTGTACATTCATTTGTCTTTTTTTTGGTGTTTAACAGTATAAATCACCATTTATTTTTGTATAATGGAAAAAACCCTTATGTGTTCAACAAAACAATAAAAACAGTTAAGGATCTGAAGGTCAAGAGGACTACATTTCAATTTTGGAGATGGACAATGAACCAATTTTGAGTGAAACATCCCTTTAAGTTGTTGTTTTGGTAAAGACACAATCAGATGTGATGTTTTAGACAATTCTTATAAAAAATATACGATAAGGACTATAATTTGACACTATAACAGTTACTCCATCAAACTTTTGTCATTTCTGTCATGTTTAACGATATGTTTTAGTTGACATTGTCAAAACTAGAACAAGTTAGCAAACCCTACAGCTTCGTCATTTAAAATTAGGGATCAATAACAAATATTAGCCTACACAAAATATCTTACCTGAGCCACCACATGTATCCATATTCATAGGGGAAAAAGCTGTTGGGATCGTCGCAGCAGTATTTGACGTCATTGAACCCGCAGCAGAATATCGCGCGCGCGTCGCTGTCAGGCTTGGGGCACGTGAAGCTGCTGACAAACACGTTCTCCGCGTTGTAATATTCCGCGCAATCCGCGCTCATGCTGCCGCGACTCGAACCCTCAACCCGCCACTCGTTAAAGTCTGAAGAGCCTCATCACATCCTCTGGATTTACATTAGTCGGCTGAGAGTTACTCCAGTCAGTCAGAGTATAAACAGTGATGTGACTTCTGTCAAAGACGCGCGAGCATCTGAACGTGAGACGATGAGAGCTTTCTTTATGCTCTCTCTCTCTCTTTCTTTCTTTCTCTCTCTCTCTCTCTCTCTTCCTCTCTCTCGCTCTCTCGCTCTCTCTCTCTCTATCTCTCTCCACTTTCTGTCTTTCCTATCCATTATATCTTAAGTTTTGTTGTAATACTACACATTAGATAGTATAGGATATATAGGTTAGGTTGTATTATAGTATAGCTCTGATGTAGATATTTCCCAATAAAGAGACAGCTTGAGATACTTTAGAGGAACTCAAAAGGTAAGCACAAGAACGGTGAGCAATGTTGCTTGGGCACTGTCCTATGGAGCCCTGCCTGTAATAAAAAAAATAAAAATCGAGCGCACGATTTACAAATCGCCGGAAACTTAATAGTAAATCGCAAGCATGTTTTAATACATCGAGGGAACGAAATAGTAAATCGAGCGCACGTTTTAGTAAATCGAGGGAACGAATTAGTAAATCATGTGCACGTTTTAGTAAATCGAGGGAACAAAATAGTAAATCGAGGGAATGAAGTAGTAAATCGTGTGCACGTTTTAGTAAATCGAGGGAACGAAATAGTAAATCGTGTGCACGTTTTAGTAAATCGAGGGAACGAATTAGTAAATCGTGTGCACGTTTTAGTAAATCGAGGGAACGAATTAGTAAATCGTGTGCACGTTTTAGTAAATCGAGGGAACGAATTAGTAAATCGTGTGCACGTTTTAGTAAATCGAGGGAACGAATTAGTAAATCGTGTGCACGTTTTAGTAAATCGAGGGAACGAATTAGTAAATCGTGTGCACGTTTTAGTAAATCGAGGGAACGAATTAGTAAATCGTGTGCACGTTTTAGTAAATCGAGGGAACGAATTAGTAAATCGTGTGCACGTTTTAGTAAATCGAGGGAACGAATTAGTAAATCGTGTGCACGTTTTAGTAAATCGAGGGAACGAATTAGTAAATCGTGTGCACGTTTTAGTAAATCGAGGGAACGAATTAGTAAATCGTGTGCACGTTTTAGTAAATCGAGGGAACGAATTAGTAAATCGTGTGCACGTTTTAGTAAATCGAGGGAACGAAATAGTAAATCGTGTGCACGTTTTACTAAATCGAGGGAACGAAATAGTAAATCTTGTGCACGTTTTAGTAAATCGAGGGAACGAAATAGTAAATCTTGTGCACGTTTTAGTAAATCGAGGGAACGAAATAGTAAATCTTGTGGATGTTTTAGTAAATCGAGGGAACGAAATAGTAAATCTTGTGCACGTTTTACTAAATCGAGGGAACGAAATAGTAAATCTTGTGCACGATTTAGTAAATCGAGGGAACGAAATAGTAAATCGTGTGCACGTTTTACTAAATCGAGGGAACGAAATAGTAAATCTTGTGCACGTTTTAGTAAATCGAGGGAACTAATTAGTAAATCGTGTGCACGTTTTAGTAAATCGAGGGAACGAAATAGTAAATCTTGTGCACGTTTTAGTAAATCGAGGGAACGAAATAGTAAATCTTGTGCACGTTTTAGTAAATCGAGGGAACGAAATAGTAAATCTTGTGGACGTTTTAGTAAATCGAGGGAACGAAATAGTAAATCTTGTGCACGTTTTAGTAAATCGAGGGAACGAAATAGTAAATCTTGTGCACGTTTTAGTAAATCGAGGGAACGAAATAGTAAATCGTGTGCACGTTTTAGCAAATCGAGGGAACGAAATAGTAAATCTTGTGGACGTTTTAGTAAATCGAGGGAACGAAATAGTAAATCTTGTGCACGTTTTACTAAATCGAGGGAACGAAATAGTAAATCGTGTGCACGTTTTAGTAAATCGAGGGAATGAAATAGTAAATTGAGCACACGGTTTGATAAATCGAGGGAACGAAATAGTAAATCGAGGGAACGAAATAGTAAATCGAGGGAACGAAATAGTAAATCGTGTGCACGTTTTAGTAAATCGAGGGAATGAAATAGTAAATTGAGCACACGGTTTGATAAATCGAGGGAACGAAATAGTAAATCGAGGGAATGAAGTAGTAAATCGAGCGTACGTTTTAGTAAATCAAGGGAACGAAATAGTAAATTGAGCGCACGCTTTAGTAAATCGAGGGAACAAATCAGTAAACCGTGTGCAAGTTTTGGTAAATCGAGAGAAAGAAATAGTAAATCGAGCGCACGGTTTGGTAAATCAAGGGAACGAAATAGTAAATCGAGCGCACGTTTTAGTAAATTGAGGTAATGACATCGTGTAAATCGCGCACTAAAGTCTGCAGTGGCTTTTGACACGATCGACTCGGGTTCGAATCCGCCTTTTGCCAAAGTCGCTCATCACAAATCAGATGGGAAAGGCATTTATATTTAATAAAAATGAAAATATTTGAAAAGCTGAAATAAAGTGCATAACAAGTATTTAATAATAAAGTATTTATTGGGTTGTTTATCTCTGATTAGTTGCTGCCAAACTGTCCGTCGCCCTGTGTCTCACCGGGTTCCCCGCTGACGGCACCATTCCTCCCACACTCAAAAAAATCACTTGTTGGTCTAACTTAATTCATTTGAACTGATTAATTTGAACTTAAGCAAGACTAATTGTACTGATGAGTAAAAATTCATCCTAATTTAATGAATTGCACCAATTTCATTTGACGTATTCTGTGAATGTTTCCATTCACTCTTGTTGATCCAGTCAATGCTGTTGCTATTCAGACTGGAGCCCTTATGCAGACTTGCATGAGTTTTCTGTGCTTTTAATAAAATGGCCAGTGCAACACTTGATTGTATGCTAAGCATAACATTTGTAGCAGTCAAGCAATGATCAAGTAATTAATTTCTCATCATTAGTATCATCAGAATTATAGCTTAGTGAGTGCAACATAGATTAATTTCATGTAGCCACACTCAGTCTAACCCCAAATCTATTAACATAACAGAAACTTTTAAATATCAACATAATAGAACAGTAAACATTAAAAAGTCTCTCCATTTTCTCATCTTGCTAAAAACTGCTTAAAATAACATTTTATTTCAACATTTACTCTCCCAGTTCGGCTGCTTTGCAAAGCATGATGGGAAGTGAAAGTCCTGTTTGATTGAGTCCTGGTTGGGTTTACTTGATTGAAACATGTTATTTTAACATGAAATCATCAAGTTAAGTCCAAAATGAATCGTTTCAAGTCAATTTAACATGAAGCAATCCTGTTTGAACCAGAAACCTTTTTGTTGAATCAAAATAAGTTGTTTAAATAAACTGAACAGCATCAAAAAAATCATTTTTTTTGAGTGCATGTATCGTCATCTTTCCACACCACACTTCAACCATTCCAACTGCTTTTTCTCTCATCACGTTACACAGTTAATTCCCACTTATGATTTGCAATCGCTGTCTGCTGCGTGCTCGGAGAACCACTTTTAATTATATCTTGATAAAGAGAAGAAAATTTGCAAATTGTTTGGATGTCGGCGCTCAAGTTTTCAAAGAAGAAACACATGTGAGTTTTACATTCAGCACTGCAGTATCAGTGCATTTTTTTAAAAATTACATTTGTTTTGAACAACGATTTTTATATACTTGCTCAATAAATTAATTTTGTTATTTTTACCCATAGTGCACCACCAGCGTAAGTATCGCCTGGTTAAGTTGGATTTTGGGCGCTTTGCGAGTGAACACAAAGTGGTGGAGTATGTTTTTCTCTTCCTCTTCATATTTTCTAGCATTTGTATATAACAAATATTAATGCTGCTGTTTTCCACAACAGAAATAGGTGTCTGTGCTGCCTGTGATTAAGACCATCTTTAAAGCATCCAGATTCCTGAAGCTGATGCAGCGTTGCCACAGTAACACACATGCCTCAGAGGTCTGCTTCCACACTTCGGTCCAGAGAAAAATGAGCCCAGGTTTAAGTCAGCAATAACACCCATTATCAGCTACACAAGCACACATCTGTCTGACATTACATACTGATTTGTGTCATTAATGCATGCTGGCTGACTAGAACCTACCCATGGACCGGCCTGAACCCTATTGGTTAGGTTCTACTCCATCTAATGAGTCATCTGCGCTGTTGGTCATATCTGATCTAAAGAACGTGGAGTAAGAAAAAACAGATGTGCGTCAGCGAGGGCACAAGGGGTCTAGGAGAGGTTAAAAGTGGATAAAGCGCAGCAAAAAGCGAGAGAAAAGAAGGAAATGTTTGGCAGAGAGAGTTCAGAGAGAACGACAGGGAAGAGCGATTGAGTGGAGTGATTGAAGATGATGTTGAAGATTTAACCTTGTGGTCAACATTTGTTTTTTATGCCAGTACAAGCTCATAAAAATAGAAAGTGCCTTTTTGAGTGCCTAATTCATCTCATGCGAAGAACCGTGCTGGATAGACTCAGCAGGCGAAAGGGTAAAACATTTCAGCTTCCTGCCTCGTTCATTGTGTCTGAAATGGCTTAAATTATGTCCTATTTTAGGAAAAAAATTTTTTTAAATGAGGAACATGTCCATTAATGCAATGACAGTAGTGAAGCCCTTTTTATTTGTTTTTTTGGTAAGAAAATTTGACCCCAACCCTAAACCGAATCCTAATATCTGATCAGTTGACAGGAATGTCGTTCCAGGATCAACGAGGATGTTAAACCACTTGGAAAAATCAAGGTACATGCTTAAAAATAAAGTTTCCAAAAGGTTTTTTTTACAGCAATGTCATAAAAGAACCATTTAGGGAAACTTTCAGTGATCGGTTCTTAAAAGAAAGGTCACACTTTAGTTTGGGGAACACATATTCACACATGAATTTTGCCTCAATATACTAATTTTCTGCTGATTAATGGTTAGTAAGGTAGTTGTTGTAGTGGTTAAGTTGAGGTATTTTGGGATGTAGTGTCACGATTATCAGCTGAAGTGCCCGTGAAAACCACTAGAGGGCACTTCACCTTGGACTTTCAAACACACACACACATGCACTCTCACTCCCGGACTTCACTTCCCACAATGCACTACACGCCCACTCACCCATTTCCGTCTCGCACTACATTTCACATAAGCCTTCTCACCTGGACTGATTGCACCCACACCTGCAGTAAATCACATCACACCATATATAAACACCATTCGCACATCACTCCCCGCGAAGTCTTGATCTACCTCTCGTAATCATTTCTGAGCATTCATTCGCGTGTTTGTTTTCCTGGTTTTTGATTTTGCCTGTTTTCCTGTTTTATGATCGTTCTCTGCCTGTCCCGCGGACGTATTGCCTGGTATTTTTGGACTGTTGATTCTTGCTGACTCTTATGCCTGAGTAGTGACCAGGATTCTGCCTATCCCCTGTACACCTGTTTGCTGATCATTGGCCTCTGCCTGTCTGACTACGTCTATTTTTAATAAAGCTGCACTTGGATCCCACTCCGTTATCTCTTCGTTACATGTAGAATGTAGTCATGCAGAATAAGGCATTAATATGTGGTTTATAAGTACTAATAAACATCTAATATTCTGGTAATATGCATGCTAATAAGCAACTAGTTAATAGTGAGAATTAGTCCCCAAAATAGAAGCATTTTTTTCATAGTTTGAAGAAACCTTTTTCACTATAAAGAACCCTTTTTTCAATGGAAATATTCCATGGATGTTTAAAGGTTCTTCAGGTATCCTCGATGTAAATAAATATGCTTTTATTTTTCAGGGCGTAAGCATCAGGTAGTGAACTACATTATATGTTACGTTGGGCCATTATCTGTTCAAGGTAATCTTGTGTAATTTCACATGAGCATCAGCCCTTACATTCCCCTCTAAAGCAAGGACATAAAAATTGTTCAAGAAGGAAAGAGCTTCAGAATCAGAATTAAATAAATTGTTCATTAGAATCTAACACATTGAGCTTTGGAGAAAATAATATCCTGCCAGTCTTCCATTTGCAGTGAGCTAAAATTGGATTAACAAAATTTGAGTTGTATAGGACCTGAAAAAAGTGCAATACTCAGAGTGGAATGTTCAAAAGTTTTGAAAAACAATTAAAGGGATAGTTCACCCAAAAATTATCGGTAACACTTTACAATAAGGTTCATTAGTTAAACATTAGTTAATGTATTAATTAACATGAACTAACCATGAGCAAAACATCTGTTACTGTATTTACTAATCATTGTTCATGTTAGTTAATGAAAATACTGTTGTTCATTGTTTGTTCATGTTAGTTCACAGTGCATTAACTAATATTAACAAGATTTTAATAATGTATTTGTAAATGTTGAAATTAACTTTAACAAAGATTAATAAATGCTGTTTAAGTGCAGTTCATTATTAGTTCGTGTTTACTAATGTAGTTAACTAATGTTAACTAATGAACCTTATTGTAAAGTGTTACCAAATTATCCTATAATTTACTCACTCTCAAGTCATCCTAGGTGTTTATGACTTCCTTCTTTCAGACGAACATTTATTTTAATATAATATTAAATAATATTCTGACTCTTCCCACCTTTGTAAGGGCACTGAATAGTGTCTGAATTATTGAAGCTCCAAATAGTGCATCCATCCATCATAAAAGTAATCCATACTACTCCAGTGGGTTAATAAACACCTTCTGAAGCAAAGCAAATATGGAAAATTATCCATTTTAAAACATTATAAACTATAATCACTGGCTTCCGCCAGACGAGTTCCGGCAGAAGGGTGACCTCTGACCCAAGGTATGACGTAGGTATAGTATAAGCTTAGGTGAAAATTGACAGAGGATAGAGCAAAACAAAACACTGGTCACGAATTAGAATCTAAAATCAGAAATATTAAAGAAAAATGTCAGATGATTTCGATAAAAGAGAAGATGAGCTACATCATGAGTTGGGTCAGAGGTCACCCTTCAGTCAGAACTCGACTCGCGTACTGCTGTGCCAGTGATCATAGTTCATAAAATATGGATAATTTTCTTACAAAAACCCATTGCTTTGCTTCAGAAGGCATTAATTAACCCTGTGGAGCTGTATGGATTACTTTTGTGAATGATGGATGCACTTTTTCAAGCTTTAAAATTGTGGACACTGTTCAATGCCATTAAAAAGATGGGAAGAGCCAGGATATTATTTAATATAACTCTGACTGTGTTCATCAGAGTATGTTCATCATTAAAGGATGGCTTGAGGGTGAGTAAATCATGGGATGATTTTCATTTTTGGGTGAACTATCCCTTTAAGTAGTCTTAAAAATAGTCTCCTTCAAGAAAATATAATGGTTAATGCGTATATTTCTGATATAGTTAGCTGTAGTGCTCAACAAGGTTGGGAACATTTCTGAATGCATTGAATTGTTGACTCGCCCACAGGATGTTGAATTGGAATGACAAGAAGTGGGATTTAACTACTTGTGAAATTTACCAGCCACAAGTTTCCTACCACTTGTTCTGGGGCATAGTGTTAAAATGAACCAGAGATAATGGGGTAATTTTGAGAATTGGTTTCTCGCCACTCTGGCCAGACTAAGCCTCTTTTCTAGGTGGAGTATTAGCTTTGATGATCAACAATTGTGTTCAATCCCCATGTTGCAGTTTGTTTTGAGTCACTGTCCATCATTCAAAATTCTCTGCTAGGATGACAGATAATAGTTCTGCTATTATTTCCCAAAAGCTGGACATACACTTCAAAAAGCATCAGCACAATTTTAAAATGATGGGCAAAAAAGTTGATTGCGAGGGTTTTCTAGGCATTTGGTTTACAAATAAAGCCTGGAAACTGTCCAACTGCAAGTCTGTAGATATGGCTTGAGTCCATATTTCAATGTAAGTCTATGGGATTTACCTGTTTTCTGATCACTAAAAAACAACACCTCTACTCAACAAGTGGTGTATGGTGCACAGATGGTGCAGGACAAGTCAAATAGCAAAGTTTATTATACATAGGGTTAGGGTTTTTGAAAAAGATAGCGAGAGAAATGCCATGTGCTGATGACAGAGACATTAACATTATTAATGAATGAGTGAATGTGCATGGCAGCGGCTGGGCATTTGACTAATCTCTGCTAATCCTGACCTGATGAAACCAGATTGAGCAGAAATATTGGCAAAAGAGTGGGATTACTGAGCATGGAGTCTGGGCAAACATCTGACGTGAGGGATGACGAGACAAACTAAACGCACAATTGTACAAATGTGCACACATGCAACGTTGCACACACACATTTACACTGATATCGTTTGCATGTTTTGCAAAATAACACCCACGACAATCGCCCGACAACACAGACTCGATGCCTTTAAAGAGGTCATGTCCGGAATGGTGTCCTGGGATGGTGCACGTAGAGGTAAAGAGAGGCCTATCTCAGTGTGTGCATGTGGGACGGCCAGACTGAGTCGGATTACTGTACTGGTAAACATCCGCTGGCGGCTGTCCTGACTGAAACACGACATATGACGCACAAGTCTCATATCAGAGTTGTATCCATGTCCTGAAAAACTCTCCCTCTGAGCCTTTCATCCAACAAGAGCCTCTTCGACATATGCAGATTTCAGGCAAGAGTTTGTCGGTCCTGAATATATATAATGCTGGGAAAGTTTCTGCCAAACGTTTAAGACTTAAAATCAAAAATTTGGACAAATCATAATAGTGCCGGAGATTGATTATTGTTTATCAACAATATTTTGCTATTTTGTGACAGGTTATAATCATTTTTAATTTTGTTTCAAAATCATTTTAACTTTTTATGTCAAATTAATTTGCCATCCTTTAGTTGTCATTCTGTATTAGTTTTTGTATTACCCAGATCCTGGGTCAGGCGTAACAACCCAGTGTTTGGGTAGTTTTTGTGTTACACAGATCCTGGTTCAGACGTAACAACCCAGTGTTTGGGTAGTTTTTGTGTTACACAGATCCTGGGTCAGGCGTAACAACCCAGTGTTTGGGTAGTTTTTGTGTTACACAGATCCTGGTTCAGACGTAACAACCCAGTGTTTGGGTAGTTTTTGTGTTACACAGATCCTGGTTCAGACGTAACAACCCAGTGTTTGGGTATTTTTTTTGTTACACAGATCCTGGGTCAGACGTATCAACCCAGTGTTTGGGTAGTTTTTGTGTTACACAGATCCTGGTTCAGATGTAACAACCCAGTGTTTGGGTAGTTTTTGTGTTACACAGATCCTGGTTCAGACGTAACAACCCAGTGTTTGGGTATTTTTTTTGTTACACAGATCCTGGTTCAGATGTAACAACCCAGTGTTTGGGTAGTTTTTGTGTTACAGAGATCCTGGGTCAGACGTAACAACCCAGTGTTTGGGTAGTTTTTGTGTTACACAGATCCTGGGTCAGATGTAACAACCCAGTGTTTGGGTGGTTTTTGTGTTACCCAGATCCTGGGTCAGACGTAACAACCCAGTGTTTGAGTAGTTTTGTGTTACTCAGATCCTGGGTCAGATGTTACAACCCAGTGTTTGGGTAGTTTTTGTGTTACCCAGATCCTGGGTCAGACGTAACAACACAGTGTTTGGGTAGTTTTTGTGTTACCCAGATCCTGGGTCAGACGTAATAACCCAGTGTTTGGGTAGTTTTTGTGTTACTCAGATCCTGGGTCAGATGTTACAACCCAGTGTTTGGGTAGTTTTTGTGTTACACAGATCCTGGGTCAGACGTAACAACCCAGTGTTTGGGTAGTTTTTGTGTTACTCAGATCCTGGGTCAGATGTTACAACCCAGTGTTTGGGTAGTTTTTGTGTTACACAGATCCTGGGTCAGACGTAACAACCCAGTGTTTGGGTAGTTTTTGTGTTACACAGATCCTGGGTCAGATGTAACAACCCAGTGTTTGGGTAGTTTTTGTGTTACCCAGATCCTGGGTCAGACGTAACAACCCAGTGTTTGAGTAGTTTTGTGTTACTCAGATCCTGGGTCAGATGTTACAACCCAGTGTTTGGGTAGTTTTTGTGTTACCCAGATCCTGGGTCAGACGTAACAACACAGTGTTTGGGTAGTTTTTGTGTTACCCAGATCCTGGGTCAGACGTAATAACCCAGTGTTTGGGTAGTTTTTGTGTTACTCAGATCCTGGGTCAGATGTTACAACCCAGTGTTTGGGTAGTTTTTGTGTTACACAGATCCTGGGTCAGACGTAACAACCCAGTGTTTGGGTAGTTTTTGTGTTACACAGATCCTGGGTCAGACGTAACAATCCAGTGTTTGGGTAGTTTTTGTGTTACACAGATCCTGGGTCAGACGTAACAATCCAGTGTTTGGGTAGTTTTTGTGTTACCCAGATCCTGGGTCAGATGTTACAACCCAGGGGTTCAGTTGTTTATCACAGGCTTTTTCCGCCCTCTTCAGGAGAGAGCAGTGCAGATTCATCAAATTGGTGCATGTATTCGGTTAAATACATGTTTGTGTTCGTTTTATTTTATCAAAAAATTCATTATTGTTCTGTAAATTGTTTAATTTTATGCAAAGCAATACAGGGGCGCAATGTGAGTCACCTAAATGAGTGTCGTGTCGGTCTTTTTGCGTGATACCTTGCATAAAATTTTATGATTCAACAAGATACAGAATATAAATACGTAGGATGATAAATAATATGTTCTCAGAATTGCACACTGATTATTTATGGACAGGTTATGGAGTCGGTCACAACATTTTTTGGTTACGAGTGAAATGCAGGGTGGCGGTCTGAAGTTATCAGTTCCCTGCCGAACACAAGCATCTCCGGCACGAGATCCAGTGCCGTTACGGTGGAAACAGAGACTGGTCAATTACACTTGAATTAATTCTAAAAGTTTAATTTTTACTTCTAATATTTGTGAACCCAACATAACATTTTTAACCCAGTGTTTTTAGAGTGCATTAGACTTGTTTTTTTTTTAATAAAGTTAATAATGTTGAGTAACCCAAAAAGCTTTTTGCATATTCAGAACGTCATTTTTGGAGAATATGAATATCCTGCCAAACGTCCGCTTTTGTGTTCGACTAATGAAAGAAAGTCATGCAGGTTTGAAATGAGGGTGAGTAAATTGAGCTGAATTTAATGCAGTTCCAGTTAATAAAGAACTAAAAATAAAAATAATTCATATGATTCATTCATGCGTTTTTTAAAGTAACAATTATATAAGAAAACAATTCCTTAATATGAAAATGCTGCTGTTAATGTACAAAGAGAAGAAAAAAGTGTGACAGTCAAATCATGTCTGACACTGGAAGTGGACTCTACATGCACATAATGAATCATTACCAATTTTGAAGAAGCTCTGGCTGATTAACCACATCGGTTTAAGTGCAGTTTATTTTGCTCCCTAATGGACCTTCAGCTGTTACTTTAGCTCCATCATCACGAGTATTGAAAGGCTAGATCATATACGTGGAGGTTCAGTGGGTTTTAATGAAGCATCTGACAGGCACGTTATCTAACACATTCTTCCAGGCTCCACTAAAAGCTCTTTATTTGTTCATTCTGTGTAGTGACTGACCCAGTGCCTCTGCATCTTCCGAGAGTCATTGATGAGTAAGACAGCTGGAGAGCGACGCTTAGCCTTCAGTGCTCCGGATTAATTGTGAATGAGGAGTGGAAATGTGTGTGGTGTGCCGGGATTATGTCATCTAACGCTCTTGTGATTCTCTGATCTCCTGTGCAAAAATCACTGACTGTGCAGATTGCCTACACCATTTTTCATACGATATATTATTTTAGTTTGGCATTTTGCGTTTATTATTATTATTGACATACTGTTATAAAGCTTGGGGTCGGTAAGATTTTGAAGGAAGTCTCTTCCGCTCACCGAATTTATTTGATCAAAAATAGAGTTAAAGTAGAAATTGTGTGTTTGAAATAACAAAATAAAACATTTTTTGTTTTAAAATGTAATTTATTTATTTATTTCAGCATCATTACTCTTCAGTGTCACATGATCCTTCAGAAATCATTCTAATATGATGATTTGATAATCTTTTGTAACATTATAAAAGTCTTTATTGTTACTTTTGATCTCTTTAATGCATCCTTTCTGAATAAAAGTATTAAATGGAACCAATAATGCCCCTTTTTCAAGATGTAATATAAGTTTCTTTATTATAGCTTGTCCCTGTTTGGTTGTGAGCAAAAACACGCCATTTTTGTGTGTCCCTTTAAATGCAAATGAGCTGCTGCTCCCCGCCCCCTTTCCAGAAGAGGGCGGAGCTTCAACAGCTCAACAACAACAAAGCTGGAGAATCTCACGCAGACAAAATGACGAAAGTGTTCATCCTTACATTGTTCAAACCGGAGTCGACACTGATGGAGAGACTCAGGAAGAAGTTCCAACTTTTAGACGTTTCTGAACCGTTAGTGGATAAATTGATGTAGTTGCTGTGGAGTTGATCAACTCATCACTAGCATGTGTCGTCATGTTCATCTTTTTTCCTTGAATTGACCCTCGTGAAGCAGTCCGGCGTCCGACAACACTCGACTACAACAACTCTTCCTCTTCTCTAAAGCAGCCCAACATGGCCCCGCCCCCTTTGTTGCGTGTTCTCGGGGGGCGGGGTTTATGTAAATTATAGGGTTTGTGATGTCACTAACCCGGTAAGAAGCTCATTGTAGTCTCTATCAGCTGTTTGTTGTAGTCCTTAAACAGTGAATTCTGTAAAAAAAACCTCCCTTTTCATTGAACTTTGAGTGTCGTAACTTTTCAGATGTTGTCTCTTCTCAAACAGCAACATTACACACTAACTAAAGTTAAAAAAGTGAAATCATAATCAACCACCCCTTTAATTTTTTTTTTTTACAAAATCTTACTTTTGTTTTTACATGCATCATGTCTAACAATGACGTTTATCAAGATTATATTTCTCATTATATTTATTTTATATAGTATTCCTTGCACATTTCTGCAGAATTGGAACTACAAATCCCATGTTTTTGTCCTTCTGAATCAGTTCAAAATCTATGCAAATATTGTTGCACTTTAACCTCAAACTCCCATTCTTCTTGAAGAATGCATGATATGCATCTGTAAACGCCCATAATTTCTCTTCATTCAGTGTCGTTTATGAATAGATCCGGCCAGTTTAATCTTCATTTGATGCTCTGCGTTTGTAATCCAGGCCACAGACCCCTTTACACAGCGTGCTTTCACTAATAGGATTGATGCTGCCCGCACTGTGCACAACACCAACTGTCGCTCGCTTCCCATTGGCTGAGCTGGAAGATGGGCGGAGCTGATCCATCCCGAATGGGCTGGATGCTTGAAAAGTGTGATGATTTTCTTAGTCTATTGCTGCATAGTGAAGAACGAAAGACGAGAAAGAAAGAGTATGAGTGTTTTACCCAGAGTCTGAGCAAAACTACAGTTATCTTTCTCTTTCACGCTCTGTCCAAGGTCCATCTGCGTGGGTCGTTCTCCCATCTGGATCTGGGTGGTGGATATATGGAGATCTGCTAGTGTGGCTGGTGTTTTGTGGACGCGGGACACACGATGGCCGTGGCGCTGGATGCAGTGTGGGTGCGAGTGAAAGGGGTTTGTAAGCAGAACGGCCTGCTGATCCTCTCAGTGTTGGCCGTGGTTATCGGATGTCTGCTCGGCTTCTTCCTGCGCTCCAAGAACCTCTCGGAGCAGGTTAGTTCTTCTGTCAACCCCTTGTATGCACAACAAGCCACCAAAGCACTGTAAAATTCTCCCTCAAAACCTCCCAAAAAACCCTTTCCAACCATCAAACTTGGTCCGAGTGACTTTTTTTTTAGATGACGTTCCCGTGGAAGGCTAAAATCGGGGATTTTTTATGGTTATTGGTTGGTCAATATGGGTTTTTCCATTAAACTATTGCTTTTTTCCCCCCAATATCCTTTTTATGCATCACATTTATCATTTAAACTGGTTGAACTCTTAAATTATATTAGGATTAAGGCAAAGAAAATTCTTCCTCTGCATTTTTGCCTTGTTTTCCAGTACAATTTCCAGTAAAATTTGCATACTTGAGAATATCTGCCAACAGAGGTTAGAAAAATAAACTTTAAAAAGGAAGCAAGATTATTTTTCTTACCGCAAAGGGAGGTATATTTTTGTTTTAAGCAGTCAGTTAGTTTAGTCGCAAGTAAATGTATCTTGATTTAAGAATTCGTACTGGAAAACAAGACAAAAATACAGAGGAAGAACATCATTTTTGCAGCGTGTTATTTTCTAGTTCTTCACTAGATTAAAACTACAGTGACTGAATGAACGACAAACAAAAGGTCACGTTGGCCGCTTCGACTAAAACCTCCGTTATGATTCTCAAATATGCCTAAAAATAAAACCTCCACAGGCCATTTGCTGTGACGGCCGGGGATTACTGTCCAATCATATAAATGCTCTTAGTAATTGTACATTAAGCAAGTGCTGCTTAGCCTCGCAGCGTTTAAAGCAGGTCGGTGATGCTATCGGCCGTTTCAGCTAAATTAGAATGGGATCTTTAAAAAAAATTGGCTTATTTTGCAAGAGAAACCTAGTTCGAACCTCTAAAAGAAAGAAAGAAAATGTTATGTGCATTTATGCATTTGGCAAATGCTTTTATCTGGGCCGACTTATGTGTTGTCAGTACATGCATTCACTGGAAAATGAACCCGTGACCTTGGTGTTATGCTTGATAAGTTGAGCTACAGAAACATGGCAATATAATTCATCTTCACTACGGGTCAAAAGTTTGAAAAATTCCATTTTTTAAATGTTTTTGAAAAAATGAATATATGTTAAAATGTAATATATTCCAGTGATCAAATCTGAATTTTCAGCATCATCACTCCAGTCTTCAGTGTCACATGATCCTTCAGAAATCACTCTGATATGATGATTTGATGCTCAAGAAACATTTATGATTATTATCAATGTTGAAAACAGTCGTGCGGCTTCATATTCTTCTGGAAACAACGAAACATTACCTAGAAAAAAATGAGAAATAAATTATTTTTATTCCGCTAGTGCGCATTAAATTGATCATAAGTGACAGAAAAGAGATTTATAATGTTTCAAATAAATGCTGTTGAACTTTCTATTCATCAAATAATCCTGATTTGTTTCCACCAAAATATTAAGCAGCAAAAACTGTTTGCAACATTGATAACAATAATAATCATTTTTATTATTAATTGAGCACCAACAAAAATTAATTATAATTGAGCACCAAACAGAATATTTGCCATCACAGGAATAAATAAAATTTTAAAATACATTAAAATCAAAAACAGTTCTTTTAAATTATAATAACATTTCGAAATATTGCTGTTTTTACTTAGTGAGCAGACGAGACTTACAAAAACATCTTAAATTCTTAAAATTATATAGTCTTTTGACAGGTAGTGTGAATGCATGTAAAAATTTGTTGTTTTCCTCAATCTGTGACCCACGAGATTCATATTGCACCAAAATATCGAAACACGTTCCAATTGGCTAATGGAAAAAAGGCACAAAATGTTTGGCTCGCTTCACACGGCTCTTTTATCTCTCCGTCTCTCACACAGTCCTCTCAGTAGCAAGTGTCTGATTCACAAGCAGTCCTTTGAGGAGAGCGTTAAGGAGGGGAAGTGTTAGGAATAGCGTCTCATGCATGTATTGAATGGGATATTTACATATAATACACTGTAAGCAGGGCTTGACATCGAAACCCGCCAAATGTGGGTGTATTTCAGCAATGGCGTACGCCAGCCACTTTGGCGGGTTGAATTTTATATATAATATATACATTTTTCAATTATAAAAAGGCATCTGAAATAATAAACTAAGTGCCATGTACTGTTGCCAAAAATCGAATATTGATACTGAAAGACCTGAAACGCTTCCAGTTCTCATTTTCCTCAGAACAGATACACAATACCAGCTTTTCTAATCTCTCCGACACAGAAAACCGTCTCCCCTCACTCACTCGCTTTAGTTGCTCCAGATATTGTTGGTGTTGGATTGTGTGTATTGTGCATAATTTTACACATTCCCGCAGATTTTGTGCTCACAGACGAAGTGCGCGCACATAAAGCCGCCTCTCAGTACTAAATTGAGTTCTTTTTCGCTGCTTATTGTGCTTAAACAGACAAATACACACAAAATAAAGTGAAAATGCCATGTTTTGTGAATGTGTAACAGTATAATGGATCCGGGTGTGTGTCGGGTCTTAAAGGGTCTTAAAACCTTCATGTCGGATCAAACCAGTCAGACTTTTGCTCGTCTTCGGAACACAAATCAAGATATTTTTCATAAAATCTGAGAGGTTTTGGATCTACACATAGGCAGCAACGTCATTGTAACTTTCAAGGTCCCGAAAGGTAATAAAGAGGTTATTAAAATAGTCCATGTGACTGCAGTGGTTCAACCTTAATGTTATGAAGCGACAAGAATACTTTTTGTACAACTTTATTCAACAATTTCTTCTATCCCTGTCATTCTGTTTACATTGTAAACACAGTTCAGCAATTCCAGGTTCTAAGGCATTCAGAACGGCGGCTTATTATTGGCCGGCTCCTGCGTCAGCATCACACGCATGCATCGTGACGTTCACATGAACAGCGTCGACCAATGCTGAGCTGGCATTCTGACGTAGAACCTGGAAGCACTGCACTGTATTTTTGCGTACAAAAAGTATTTTCATCGCTTCATAACATTAAGGTTGAACCCCTGTATTTTAATGATGTCTTTTCTACCTTTTTGGATCTTAAAAGTGGTAATAACGTTGCAGTCTATCTGTAACGCTCGGGATGACAGGAGACGTAGGTAACAAAAGACAACAGGTTTATTCCAAGGAGTAGGGAGAACAAGCATAACAGTATGCATGGCACAAACGATTACAGACCATGAACAAGACAAGGGGAGGAACTTAAATACACAGATGACGAGGGTTAAACGGAAACAGGTGATGACAATAACTAATTAGACATAGTGAAGACTAAACTAGACATGACGAGACAGACTGTGACACTATCGGAGACTAGAAAGCTCTCGGATTTCATAAAATTATATCTTAATTTGTGTTCTGAAGATGAACGAAGGTCTTATAGGTTTGGAACGACATGAGGGTGAGGAATTAATGACAGAAATTTCATTTTTGGGTGAACTAACCCTTTAAAGTGACAGCAGCCTAATTTACCAAAATATGAGATAATATTAAAAAACATCTATATGGCAGTTTTTCCCCATGGTATCGATGTCAAAATTGCGGCCAATGAAACCACTAGCCACAAAAAGTACAATTGTACATCTCTCCATTGATTTCTTTTTATACAAACGCAAACCCTACCCCTAAACACAACCTTCACAGAAAGCATGTTTACATTTTCAAAAATCATCACTGATTTATAAGCCGTTTTCCTCATGGGGACCAAAAAATGTCCCATTGTGTCCTAAAATTTTGTCCCCATAATGTAGGATTTACCTGAACCACACACACACACACACACACACACACATACATTTAACTAGCCATTTTACCACAGATGAAAATGTATTGGCCAAATTAATAAACATCACTAAAAAGCATTATTTACTTTTTTTTTTTCATTTTACTTTTCAGGATATGAGAACTTTTTAAAACTAAGTCAGCATGAAACAAAAGTTGCAATAGTCTTTTCTTCTATATTGTGATGTATATGCGAGTGAAACTGCTTCTCAAACAAGAACAAATGTAGGGCGGGGATGGTTGTGGTTTGCTATTGGTGGATCTCATGTTGCTCCGCCCCCATCATCACAGAAGAGACAGGGAAAGATGTTTTGATTTAAGATTAAGAGGCACATGAATTAAAAATAAATGATAATTTATAATAAATACTGCTATATTTCCATAAAAATGTCAATTTTGATTTCATGGTGACTTTAAAGTGTAGTTAAGCAAATACACTCATACTTTTGAAATTTGCAATATATATTGTGTACTTGTAATCATGAAAATGTCTAATTTATCTTTTTATGTATTTATTTACCATGTCTTTTTTTAAAAATGTGCAAATCAAAGCCATCAAACAATTTTTTCCTGCGGTATAATAAAACTGACTACTTCGATGTTTGACATCACATTTTTTCTTATTTCCCCCAAAGCAATTTCTCACACACAGCCAACTTTGACATGCCTCTTGATCGATGTAAAACCCTACTGTCGAAGCGCTTCTCCCACAAAGATTTCCAAGCTGATCTCAGAAAACGCTCTCTCAACACACACTCTCTTTTGTTATTTGCATCGTGGAGATAAAAGCAGAGTGCCGTCATGTCTACATCTATTAGAAGTGTTTTGTTTTTGTGTGTAAAGCTCCACGAAATCTCAGCGCTGGCAGGGAGAGATGCTGTGGGCCGCGAAGAGGTGGCCGTGAGTCATGCAGCGCATTAGTTTGAAGTACTTCTGTGTTTTTGGAAAAGCAAATGCGAGACGAAACACTCCCAGTTGGACACGAACGGACACTTTGAGGAAGAGGCTTACCGTGGTTGTTTTAGCAGCACAGAATCTGAATGATCCCTATTGTGCATGCATTTCTTCGTTCTCTTTCAGATGCGAGACTATTCTTGGGTTTGGCGTGGCGTGTGCGTACGGCATTGATCGAGATACAAGAAGACATAGCGTGCACTTGTTGAATAGTTGCATTGAGAGTGTTTTGAGAGTGATAGTCACAGATGATCACGGAAAATGTGTGCATATATATATTAGGGGTTGCGATCACGAATCCCCAATGCTAGATTTCTTTTCATTTATTTTGAACAGGCTGTAATGCAAATTACAGTTTGTTTCAACACTCGGCGTTTACTCCCCCTGAGGTATTCTGTACCGCACAGCCTCCTTCAGTTTATTTATCACGAAGCAGCTTGTAGGGCTGATAAAAACAAAAGGTATTTGGTCACAATCAACGACCTTTGTGAAAAAGAATACTTTTAAAAAGAGGTACTTATTATGGAAACAATTGACCCTTTTCGCAAAGACCCGCCCCCTTTAGTTACTGTTTCTTTTAGTTGTTAGTTACTCTCACGCCACACATCATGTTCTCACGCATACATCCTGGAGCAAAGAGAACACTGACAACACGTCGACAGACAAGACAGAGCAGGTTACTTTTGATATGAAACAGTCTCATTGTAATTTTTTAAAGAAGTTTAATCAATAAATAGCGTCTAGTGTGTGTTTAATGTGTGGTGACAGATCGCTGTAGCTCCTCGTGAACCGATCATCTCTTCATACTAGTTCATTTATAGCATCAAATAAACATGAATGAACATCAGAAGGAATGTTGTTTCAAGCGCGGAAAGACGTGAGGACACACAATTTATCAAGTTCAAGTTCACCAACGTTAATCTACTAACTCCCCTGACTGCTTTGATGGCTAAAATGGCAGATTCAGGGTTATGATTGGTCAGATCGCCTGTCAATCAAACTGTTTGTGAAGAGTTAATTAATCACCAAGTACTCATTTACTTGTTTGCAAACCCCTATGACTTTCTTTCTTCACAATATATTGAAAAATAGACATCATTAATGTTTGTCCAGCGTGAAAAACCACAATAAATGAGTTCATCAGACTCATGTGGTTTCATATTTAAAATATTGTAATTTTTTAAAGAAGTTTAATCAATAAATAGCGTCTAGTGTGTGTTTAATGCGTGGTGACAGATCGCTGTAGCTCCTCGTGAACCGATCATCTCTTCATACTAGTTCATTTATAGCATCAAATAAACATGAATGAACATCAGAAGGAATGTTGTTTCAAGCGCGGAAAGACGTGAGGACAAAATGGCGGATTCAAGGTTATGATTGGTCAGATCGCCTGTCAATCAAACTGTCGGTGAAGGGTCAATTGGTTTAAAAGATGATACTTAAGTACGAACTGAATGTAATGCTTTTGACTTTTAATCGCATGTTGTTTGTAATTACATGAATTATAGTTACAGTTACGTCAACTTTTCTGCAGTTATCTGAAGAGTGCTTTTTAACCCATCTTTATATGTAATTTCACTTTGTTTTTGTAATATGGTTAATGTGTATAAACAGATTATTAAACCATAATTATTTCAAATGTACTTTAAAGTATTAGAAAGTGCACTTTTTACAATTCTAAGAGTGTTCAGTAGACTCTTTAATTTCTTTAATTTCATTAATATTATATTATCTGCAAATGCAGTTTTTGAAAAAAATATATGGTAACACTTTATTTTACAGTGTCGTTGTTACATATGTTACATGTATTTACTGTAGTAATAACTAGAAATTATGCATAATTACATGCAATCAACCCTAAATCAAACCCTCATCCTAATCTTAACCCGATAGTAAGTACATGTAGTTAATTGTTATTACTCAGTACTTAAATGTATAATTACACTGTAATACTGACACCTTAAAATATATTTTTAAGATGTAAAGTACTCTACAAGTGCACATTAAATATAATTAAGCACACTTCTTTTTTCTTTTTAGGGCTGGTATAACCTAGTTTCCAATACAGGGAGACCATTTTGTATGTATGAATTAATGTTTCCACCATTAAAAAGCTCTGAAATACCCCAAATTTTTACCTTTCTTATAAGAGAAGCTCAACATCAAGACTGTCAAAGGTTTTTTTGCTTTCCACGTTCCTTACTGGGACCGAACTCGTTTGACACTGTCAAACCAGTTGGACGTGAGTAGAAATACAAGCTCTCACTGAAGCTTCTGTTGTGTTTTTTAAAGCACACTGGTGTAAAACGAATCCTGCGGTGCTTGGTATGATTCTCCGTTTTGGGAGTTCGGGAGTATCTCACATATTCAGCAGGAGGTTTTGAAGGTTATAACTCTCTAACAGTCCGCTCCCAAAAGACATCTTTTGTGCCTATATCGAGACATTTCAAAGAGTGACCTGAATGGGAGCTCACGTGTCGGTTCTAAATGTCTGGGAGAATTGAGAGAAAAGGGGGAAGGTAAGATTTCAGCTATTGTATGGCCTTAGAAAACATGTAAGATGTCTTATGAACTCATTTATAGTGGTTTTTGAAGCTGGACAAACATTAATGATGTCTTTTTTCGCTATATTGTGAAGAAAGAAAGAAAGTCATATGGGTTTGCAAAGTAAATGAGTACTTAATGACAGAAGTTATTGCTTATCCTCGGGGCATCGCATCTCCACAGCTGACATACAAAAGGCTGCAAGAAATGTGAATACTCTGTTATCTGCTTTTTAAACAATCCTGAGAGGTTTTCATTATCTCCAGCAGACTTTATCGGCCACATCAAGTCAAATTTATTTATATGGCGCTTTTCAGCAGCTTTACAGAAAATCATGATGTTGTTTTAGTTGCATTTAGCAGATTAGAGCTGAGCAATAATATACAGCTGGGTTAAAAACAACCCAAGTTGGGTTAAAAATGGACATGTTTGCCCAACCTGATGGGTAGTTTTATTTAACTCAACTAATGTGTTGCTTGCTTAAAATGAACCCAAAGTATGTCGGAAATCAACATGTATTAATGTTTAATAAATGAAAATTTGTTACGTTTAATGAATAATAATTAAATGTAGAATATGTAGAAATTTTATATATAAATATCCAAAAACCATTTGCACAGTGTTATATATTTCGTTAAGCTGTGTACTTACATTATCCTAAATGTTTCCAAGAATTTGTAAATTCAGAGAAAATCACAATTTTGTGTCACTGATATCTGTCTCTCGGCCCCGCCCTCCTTCACACCACAGTCATGTTAAAAACATGCATTCACTCATCCATAAACATTATTTCCCCATGAATATCATTAGATCCATCGGCATGACGACAAGTTCCATGATCCCATATTCACTGCGTCATCAATCTACGCCTTTGTTATTGTTTCGAATTGTTTAGCGCCCCCTAGTGGCGAAAAACTATGGATTGTACCTTTAATCAATAAACATTTATTAAATTGCTTGTTGATTATTATTGTAATTATGTGTCTGATTTTAGGCTATTTTAGGTTCATTTTAAGCCGGACATACAGTCATTTTTAAACAATAGTTGAGTTAAAAAAAACTACCCAGCACGTTGGGCCAACATTTAACCCAACCGCTCTCTGGGTTTGTCCATTTTCGACCCATTTTGGGTTGTTTTTAACCCTCCATTTTTTAGAGTGTAAGTTGTATGGAATGCGTTCTGCTCATTTCCATCTAATGACAATGTCTGTCAAGCTCCAAAAATGATAATCGTATTTTTTAATCCAAAGTCATACCATAATTTTGTGTGAAGAACAGACTGATATTTAAGTCTTCAGTTGAGTCTATTCTTCACGCAGTGCTATTGTGTGCGATTAGATGGAGAATTAGTCCACTTCAGGGTTCTTTATGTGAGGAAACATAAAGCTTCAGGAACAATATTACCTGATTAACAGCTGATCTTCGTCTCGTGAGAAATTAGTGGGTTTGTTCCACTAGATGGCAGGATTCGAGCCGGTGCCAGGGGTCTTGAGGAAAGAAAACTTTGTGATAGTTGTACTTCTGAAATTAAAGTGTTCACCGAGATGTTAGTGACACGCTGACTAAATAAAGTACTTTTTTATAGTTTAAAAAGTCAATTCACCCTGCATGATAGTGGTTAAACAGATAATCACGACTCTTTTGCTCAAAAATTATAATTGTTAATCACAATTAATATCCAGAGAAAGAGAAAAAAAAGTTGACAGGCGATCTCAAAGGTTTGATTAGGTTATTCTCCCAGTTGGTCTGCACATAAATTACGACATTCACTAATAAAATATGTATGATATATAATCATTCAAAATATACAAAGAGCCTCAAATGTTGTGGCAGTTGAATGAGGCTCTGCAGTGAGGGTTCAGGTGTTCAGCCCTTTTTGCTCTTAAACATCAGCTAATATTTTCCGTACAGCAAGGACACTAAAGCACTCAGAATTAAATTGCTTTTTAGAGTCTAACAAAGAAACGCTGTGCTCTAAAACTTGCATGGAGTGGCTTTTAGAGAGCAGCAGACCGCTACAGTAGAAGGTCTTGTTCTTGTTTTGCTTGTAAACATCCCATACTAGATGGAGAAATCAAAAGATCAGATAATTCATAATAACAAATAAATGAGTGCGTCTTTTTATTTTTAAAATTTTGAAAGCAGAAGTTGGGATGCAATTTATTGAAGGACTTTTTAAAATCTTTTAGTTAAGCGACAGCATTAGGTGGAGAAGCATCGTCATTCTAGAGAGCATTTGATTGGACAGTTTGTATGTAGTGCACAGATGATGTCATCAATATTTTTGTTCCATTTGAATTAATAAGATTCCATTAGTGCATTAACTAACATTAAGTAACAATGATCAATCCATTTGTTAGAGTTTTTATTATTCATTTTATTTTTTAAATAATTAGTATTTAGTATTTATTAATGTTACCATTAATTATTAAAAATACAACTTTTTAATGTTAGTTCATGTTAGCTTCCATCCATTACAGGGGACGTATCATGAAAATCAGACTTTTTTCATGTTTAAGTGCTAAAATCAGGCGTCTACCAACCCAGAAAATGTGAAAAAGGACGACCCAGTAACTTTGTTTTGGTAAGCCTTTCTCTGCAAGCATGTGAAAAAAATGAGCCGCTCAGATTGTGCTCCCTTGTGACGTAGGGAGGGGATCTTATTATAATATTACCGCCCCTTAATCTGTGTGTTTCCCCTCATGGTGCCGCCATTTTGTACTACCAGTTCTAACACCATGGCAAAAGTTCGAGCAAAACATGCTCACAAACCCCAAAATTTACATAAACCCCACCCCCGAGAATACGCAACAAAGGGGGCGGGGCCATGTTGGGCTGCTTTAGAGAAGAGGAAGAGTTGTTGTACTCGAGTGTTGTTGATGCCGTCATTTTACGCCGGACTGCTTCACAAACGAGGGTCAATTCAACGAAAAAAGATGAACATGACGACACATGCTAGTGATGAGTTGATCAACTCCACAGCAACTACATCAATTTATCCACTAACCGTTCAGAAACGACTAAAAGTTGGAACTTCTTCCTGAGTCTCTCCATCAGTGTCGACTCCGGTTTGAACAATGAAAGGATGAACACTTTCGTCATTTTGTCTGCGTGAGATTCTCCAGCTTTGTTGTTGTTGAGCTGTTAAAGCTCCGCCCTATTCTGGAAAGGGGTTGGGGAGCAGCAGCTCATTTGCATTTAAAGCGACACACACAAAAACTGCTTTTTTGGTTGTGAGCAAAAAGGTGTTTTTGCTCATAACCAAATAGGGGCAAATTTGACAAGCTATAATAAATGATCTGTGGGGGATTTTGAGCTGAAACTTCACAGACACATTCTGGAGACACCAGATATTACATTAAATTTTGAAATTAAAAGGTGCAGTAAGCGATTTCAGAGAAATGCTGTTGATATTGGCAATCACCAAAACAAACTTTCCTGATAGCCCCGCCCCCGAATTCACAAACAGTCTAAGCAACACAGGCCCCTCCCCCTTCTTAAGTGTATACGCCCCTTACTGCTGATTGGCTACAAGTGCAATCGACTTTCAGCAGTGTTTCTCATAATTCGATTGCTGCACCTTCAACTAATGCTTTGGAAGTGCTTTTTATTGTTAGTCAACTAAAGTTAACAAACGGAACCCTATTGTAAGGCGTTAACTTCTTAACTCGTTTGGGAAATATCCTTCCCTGCAGTTTCAATATGATTTCATGTTCTTGTTTTTAGTCTATTTAGTTTGTAAATAACAAAAGGCATTTTGTACCATTTAAACACAATTCTCAAGTCTCCCAGGACACATTTGCACTGTTGTATACCACCCAGTCGTTGTTTAATCAGTAAAAATAAGTGTGATGTACCTTGTTTTTACGCTTTAGTAGAACAAGCGTGCCATCTGGCCTCTGCTCTCACACACAGATGAGCCACTTATGCCAAAATCAATGGTTAATTTTTAAACAACTGCTTTGTAATTCTTCTCAGAGAGTGGGAACAAAGGCATATCATTACAGTTCCGCCGCAAAAACTGAGCATTCAGAAATAAAGCATAAGATGTTCTTAAAGCACCGATGGATTGGCAATCATTGTTCCATTGTAAATTATGGATCTGTACATCTTGCAACACGAGGACAAATACAATGCTTATCCTCATCCTTTCAGACCTTTCTTCATCAAGACTTGCAATGAAGTGTCTCTATAATTAAAGTGATGTGTTTCTAATCCAAGAGAACATCATTTTAATATTGGAACAAGCAGATAGGAAAGTTTTTGATGGGATGATTTGCTATTTTCTTTCCCAGCAGTTGTTCCTCTTCAGAAATGATTAAGGAGCCATTACATTAAAAGAGTAATCAGAAATGCAGTGGAGGATATCGTTTTGATATTTACAGCGCACTTTCTATATTCGGAGATTAACTCAATTCTCTCTATATTTCAGTGGTCGAAAATATTTAAACATAATATAAACATTGTGCCACTTAATATTAACCATTTTTTCAGGATTCATTAACATACCTCATGTCCACTACTGGTCAAAAGTTTGGGATCAGTAGAATTTTAATTAGAATTAATGTTTTTATTCAGTAAAGATGCATTCAATTTATCAAAGGTGAGAATAAGGATTTATATTTCAAATAAATGCTGTTCTTTTGAACTTTCTATTCATCAAAGAATCCTGAAAAAAAAAATCTATCACGGTTTCCACAGAAATATTAGGCAGTAAAACTGTTTTCAACAGGGATAATAATCAGAAATCTTTCTTGAGCATCAAATCATCACATCAGAATGATCTCTGAAGGATCATGTGACACTAAAGACTGGAGCAATGATGCTGAAAATTCAGCTTTGATCACTGGAATAAACTACATTTTAACATATATTCACATACATACACATTGTTTTAAATTCTAAATATATTACACAATATACAGTAAAACAATAATACTGTTTTACTGTATTTTTGATCAAATAAATGCAGCCGACGAGCAGAAGACTTCTTTCAAAAACATAAAATCTTGTTTTATATGTATATATATATATATATATTTATATACATATATAAAACTTTCATATTTGTGTATTCGTCTATGTGAGCAGTCGAGCAGTGCCGCTGTGCAGTTTTAAGATGGATTAATTTCTCCGCTCTGGCAGTCCTCTGCTCTCATAGCACGCCACAGAACAGGCAGAGCTTAAAGCAAAGAGGCTTTCTCAGAGTTCTGACCACAGGCCAAACATCCAACCAGAGAGAGAGAGAGAGATTTGGGCATTATCGCTGGGCAGTTTCTTCATTTTTAGACTGCGGTCACTGCCGAGTGCCGATGAAGTGTTTAGGCAACTCAATAAGATCTTCTGATTCCAGCAGTTTTCTGCCTGAAGTCAAAGGGTTTGTTCACCCAAAAATGAAAATTTTGTCATCATTTATTCACCCTCATGCCGTTCCAAACCTTTAGGACTTTCGTTCATCTTTGAAACACAAATGAAGATGAAATCTTTTTGATGAAATCTTTCTGTCCCTCCAAAGACAACTACCACTTTGACGCTTCAAAAAGTTCATGAAGAGATCAAACATGATCCATAACACGAGAATGAACCTCATTGGTTCTAGCAGAAGCTCAAACGTGATGCGTAACATGAGAATGAACCTCATTGGTTCTAGCAGAAGCTCAAACGTGATGCGTAACACGAGAATGAACCTCATTGGTTCTAGCAGAAGCTCAAACGTGATGCGTAACACGAGAATGAACCTCATTGGTTCTTACTGAAGCTCAAACGTGATGCGTAACACGAGAATGAACCTCATTGGTTCTTACTGAAGCTCAAACGTGATGCGTAACACCAGAATGAACCTCATTGGTTCTAGTAGAAGCTCAAACGTGATGCGTAACACGAGAATGAACCTCATTGGTTCTTACTGAAGCTCAAACGTGATGCGTAACACGAGAATTAACCTCATTGGTTCTTACTGAAGCTCAAACGTGATGCGTAACACGAGAATGAACCTCATTGGTTCTAGCAGAAGCTCAAACGTGATGCGTAACACAAGAATGAACCTCATTGGTTCTAGCAGAAGTTCAAACGTGATGCGTAACACAAGAATGAACCTCATTGGTTCTTGTAGAAGCTCAAACATGATGCGTAACACAAGAATGAACCTCATTGGTTCTTCTGGAAACTCAAATGTGATGCGTAACACGAGAATGAACCTCTTTGGTTCTTGCTGAAGCTCAAACATGATGCATAACAAAAGAATGAAATATCCATTTCAGAGAAACAGAGGGATAATTTCTTAATTGTGGGTCAGAACTTCATTGTCTTTGGAGAGTTTTGGGGAATATAAAAGTTCAAAACTTCAAAAGTTGAAATATTCAAAACTTCATTCCAACACTATGAAAGCAAAACCTGATTATCTTGAAACAAGCCCTGACCAACTGAACTTCACTTTAAAGCTGAACCCTGAGGGCTGTTTCAAAACTATCTTTCCCAAAACACTGTGAAAGAGAAATCTCTCCACAGCACATCAATAATTCTCTCACATAATGATTCTCAGCCTTTTCTCTCATAACCGCCCCATTCAACTCATTGTTGTTTTTTTCTCCTCCAGGAAGTGAAATACTTCCAGTTTCCTGGAGAGCTGCTGATGAGGATGTTGAAGATGTTGATTTTGCCTCTGGTCGTGTCCAGGTAAGACTCGATAATGATCACAAGCTGATTTTATGCCTGTAGATCTCCATTCCCTGCTTTAAAAGCCATCTTAATGTATTTCAATTTGTGGTACACTACTGTTCAAAAGTTTGGGCTTGGTGAGATATTTTATTAGTGCATTTGTTTGATGAAAAATTTAATTGGCTTCCATCTCACATGCCTGCTCATTTTAATAAACCTATTTTCTTCATTATTAACAAATTGGCCCAGCTGTACTAATTTAAGAGCCTTTCTTGATTTATTCATGCTCATGAACACCCTGAAAACTGCATTGTAATTATAAATAAGCAATCTGATCTGACAAAACAAGACGAAATAAGCGGCACGCCCCAACAAAACAATCATCATACAAAGTTTTTTGCTAATGCAATATGGCTGCCATGTTGCAAAATCATTTTCAAAGAAAAGACGTAAAAGGAAAGGTCGAGAATGTCACATGGTGTTGTTGATACTGGTGTTTTAAGTTTATGTAGCACATCCATTAACTTGAAGCCTCCAATTTCAAGACATAAACAACAGTCCAGAGAGGAGTGTGAATTGCACAGCAGTGGGTTGAAAGTGTCTGGCATGAATGGAAAAAGGAGCTGATTTCTCAGTTCCTAAAAGCACAGAACCATTGATATGTCTGCCTATTTTCTTCAAGTGCCTTGCATATGCGTGAGGAGAGCTCTCATATCCTGCTCTAAATATGATTTTAATGTGAATGGCTGAATTAATGACAGCGAGTCACACACAAACCGGCCTCCTCTCTCTCTCTCTCTCACTCGTTTCATTTGCTCTGGATGAATATTGTTGGTGTTACAGGGCTTGAATTTCGCCGTGGGAATATGCACATAATTTTGCTAATTGACCGTTCGCAAAGACTCTCACGCCACACATCATGTTCTCACGTGGTGAAAAATACAGAGCAAAGAGGACACTGACAACGCGTCGACAGACAAGACAGAGCAGGCTACTTTTGATATGAAACAGTTTCAAATTTCAAATATTGGGATTGTTAAAAGAAGTTTAATCAATCACAAATGAAGATATTTTTGATGAAATCCGATGGTTCAGTGAGTCTCTATTGACAGATAATGAACACTTTCAGTGTCCAGAAAGATACTAAAACATATTTAAAACAGGTCATGTGACTACAGTGGTTCAACCTTAATATTATAAAGTGACGCGAATACTTTTTGTGCACCAAAAAAACAAAATAACGACTTTTCAACAATATCTAGTGATGGACGATTTCAAAACACTGATTCATGAAGCTTTACGAATCTTTTGTTTTGAATCAGTGGTTCGGTGCACCAAAGTCACATGATTTAAATAAACAAAGCTTCGTTATGTCATCAGTGATTCACAATTTCAGTATGACTTCACATGACTTTGGCAGTTTGATACATGAACCGAATCACAAAACAAAAGATTTGTAAAGCTTCATGAATCAGTGTTTTGAAATCGGTCATCACTATCGTTGAAAATTCGCTATTTTTTTTTTTTGCCGCACAAAAAGTATTCTCGTCTCTTTATAATAAGGTTGAACCACTGCACTCACATTAACTGTTTTAAATATGTTTTGTACCTCTTTGGGCATCTGAAAATGTTAATTGGCCCTTTACGAAGACCCGCCCCCTTTAGTTACTGTTGCTATGTCCGACAACCCATGCGCTCTCGCATCATGTTCTCACGCAGTGAAAAATACATCGCGGAGCAAAGAGGACACTGACAACGTATGAAACAGTTTCATATTTAACATATTGTAATTTTTTAAAGAAGTTTAATCAATAAATAGCGTCTAGTGTGTGTTTAATGTGTGGTGACAGATCGCTGTAGCTCCTCGTGAACCGATCATCTCTTCATACTAGTTCATTTATAGCATCAAATAAACATGAATGAACATCAGAAGGAATGTTGTTTCAAGCGCGGAAAGACGTGAGTACACACAATTTTTCAAGTTCTTTTTCGGACAAAATGGCGGATTCAAGGTTATGATTGGTCAGATCACCTGTCAATCAAACTGTCGGTGAAGGGTCAATTGGTTTAAAAGACGATACTTAAGTACGAACTGAATGTAATGCTTTTGACAGTTCAAGTTGACCAAAGTTAATCTACTAACTCCCCTGACTGCTTTGATGGACAAAATGGCGGATTCTAGGTTATGATTGGTCAGATTTCAAATTCCATACACCCAAAGTGTGCACACATAAAGCCGCCTCTCAGTACTGAACTTTTTCACTGCATATTGCGCTTAAACAGTCAAATAAGCACAAAGTAATGTCAGAATGGCGAGTATTTACGTAAACACAATGTTTGTTTTAGGAGAAAGTAAACAGTTGAGAAAGAAAACGCACGTGTAACAGTATAATGGATCTGTGCATCAGGTCGTGACAGCAATAATAAATTATGAGATATTATTAATCACATCGTAAGTTTAAAATATTCTGACTGAGCCTCCAGCGTGAGTGTTTCAAGGCAACCGTTATTTAGAACGCATCACTTTATTGTTTCCATGGTGACGCCTCATTGTTTGACACACCGCAGCCACAATAGCGCTGTATGACGGATGATCTGCTTTTATTTAATTTGACCTTTTTTTATTCAAAGTATTCACAAATATGTTCATTACAGCATGAAATATCTGATATTCCGGAGTGGATGTGTTTTGCTGTCTAAACATCTTTATAACGAACGGTTATTGGCGCCGCCATGTTGGTTTGCGCCGCAGTGCAGAGAATCGGATCTGTTGGATTTACAACACCATTTCTCCCGAAAATAGAGTCGGTGAACTTGGAGAAGAAGAGAGTAAATGTGCATCTGATATGAATAATACGTGAAATGGATAAAATTATAAAAGGAAAAGGATTGTTATTGCCACTTCTATAGACATCAATGTGCATTTTACAAACTCTAAATGTATTGTTTTGTTAATACTTATGTGTATTTAAATGTCTGAAACCTAAAATAAACGTTATGTGGTTGAAAAAACTGCATATTTGTGATATATGAAAAGCAGTGGTGTATTGAAAGCCATGCTTGAGTAAAAGTATAGATATCTTAACAGAAAATGACTTTGGTAGAAGTAAAAGTCACTGTTTAAAACTTTTACTCAAGCAATATTCTAAATTATGTGACATTTTTGTACTTAAGTATGAAAAGTATTTTTTAATATTAAACGTACTTAAGTATTGAAAGTAAATGCAAACTACAAAAGGAGCAGAAAATATTATTAGAGATGGTTCTATACACAGTTTGAGCAGCAAGATTGTGTTCAGTTTTAACTCTTACATTTTGTTTGCGTTGTTTAATCAAAATATGTGTTAAAAAATCAAATACATTTTTGATTTGTCATGTTTCTATCGGCTGCAAGATTAGGATACAATTGAAATATGCATCTTCGCTGGATAACGAATGTATAAAAGTGAACAAATGGATATAAACTAATGCAAATAGAGGGAAACAGTTGGTGTTTTTGTCACATTGTTTGAGGTACTATAATGTTAGCATCCTCTCAGCCTCGACAGGAAACACACTGCTGTTCTGCACTAATGCAGCATCTCGTCAACAAACTAATAACTTTAGTGATATGAAAACATATACTATACGGCAGTGCTTCCCAAACTGTGGGCCGCGGCCTCCCGGTGGGCCGTAGCGGTATTGCAGGGGGGCCGTAGCTAGTCAAAATCAATATATTAAAATAATTAAAATATTCCAATTGTATTAAAATTAGATTTTTTGAAAGTATGAAAGGTTAGTGTTATGGATTTAAATATATTTGTAAAGAATGTTTACATCATAGTTTTCATAATTCACATGAAATTCTTATTAACTTAATGTATTTGTATTTAAATGTCGGTATATATTTTTTAACGGTGGGGTCGTGGAGCTTTTGCAATGTTTTTGGGGGGCCTTACCCCTCTTAAGTTTGGGAAGCTCTGCTATACGGTATTACGTACTGCTTTGTTGTCTGTTTTAAATCCGTTTTTGACGTGTCCCACAGTTCTGTGCAGCGCGCAGCCTCACATCACGTGTCAAAACAAACTCTACGAGGCCTCAGTGATAGTTTTTATTTGGCCTCTAGAGGTCGCTCTCGCACCGCACTCTTCACAGCAACGGACAACCCGAAAAATGAATGTGCGAGCACATGCTTGCTTGCAGTCTGTATCCTTCCGACTTTATTTTGTAGTAAATAACAAAAATAATTTGGGGAAATGTATCGGAGTAAAAGTATACACTTTATTAGGGAAATGTAGTGGAGTGAAAATTGACAAAAACTCAAGTAAATTATAGATTCTACCGAAAAATACTTGTAACACAGTTCGTAAGAACGGGAAGAAGGAGGCGGGAACCGGCGAACATTCAACAACTTTTAATAATAAAATAAACAAACAATAAAACGAAAGTAGAACAAACAAAATAAAACACAACATAACTTCCAGGCCTGGTCCTCTCTCGTCCTTCACTGTCGTCGCTCCTCTTTTATGCTTCCGGAGCTCCTCCGTGAGAGACACGAGACCGGTGCAGCGCGCAGCTGGCGCTCATTATCTCTCGCGTCACCGGCCTCGCGCCGTTCCCGTCACAACACTCAAGTACTGTAACTAATTATTATTGCTTATTTATTACACCTCTGATGAAAAGTGCCAGACAAAGCTCGCAAACACATTTGAATTTGTCCACAGAATGTTCTAATCACACCGGTTTAAAGGGTTAAACATATCTAAATGGCAGTTTTTCCCCATGGTACCAGTGTCAAAATTGTGGCCAGTGAAAATGCTGAATGGTTAGTAACATTGGAAAACCACTAACCACAGTGGCTAGCGAGCAAAAACGTGTGAGTCACTATAAAGACGCTAAAGATGTCACTATATTGACAAATAACTCATGTAATTTTTTCCAGATTCATCCATTAGACTTCTAAAGTTAGTAGCGTGAGCACAACCAAACGTTGAGAACATTTTGAGCTTTCAGTAATATGTGCGTGCTCTGAGATGGAACGAGTGTTATTTTAGTATCATTAAGGCCGTGCGTCCACCGAAGCATTATTAGCCAGCTGTTTCTTTCAGTTGAGACACTTTGCTTGCTATGATACGGAATATGTATCTAGTTTCGCAGATACTTTATTTCTGAATATAAAAATGTGGACACGATGTGAAGCACTTGCTCTGGCTCTTGCTTTAAACGATTTTGTTCTGTTAATGTCATCTGTTGCTGTTGTACAGGCAGGAGGCGGCGGTTGGTCCGTGTGGAATTCGTCCCGCCCCTCCTTCACTGTGATTGGACGGCTGGGTAAGCAGTGATGAGTGCTGCGTTTTACCCAAAGTCGAACATTTTTTAACTCTCTTCGTCCGGGAAAAATATGGCAAGCGCTCGTGCTCGTTTTTTTTAATATTTTGACTTATATTTTACATTTCCAAATGTAATTATGTCAACTTTCATCTATATAGTTCATTTTTATTTTAGTTATTTTAGTACACTGGTATCCCTTGTTTGAACTGCTACTTTTTCTATCATAGTCACAGAATAAAGAATTTACTGACCCGTAAATACGGTGGTTTAAATGGTAGTGAGGATTCCATTAGCATCTGTGTTTTAATCTTGAATCAATTTGCATAACCTATGATTTTTGTCGTGTTCTGTTACCACGGTAAACCACCAGGTTTATGTCCATTTGAGTGTTCATCAGATGCATTAGATGAATTATAAAATCGATGTGAAGTCTCGGTGGTCTTTATTAGACACAAAATTAGAGGTTGCTTTGCTGCCTCTGAAATGACCCTCTTGCACAAATGCATTGTGAGTTTCTGACATGTTGCAAGTCTTCTCAATAGACCACACACTCACTTGATCTCTCAGGACTGAAATGGCCATCATTTGCATCTTGTAGAGCATAATTGCCTTCGGTTACAGTCTGTGCGTGGCTGCTTGATGAACTTTCCGCTTTGGATTTGGCGAGTAATTGACATTATGGATCAAGATGGATGGTTTTGCTAAAATAGGCCATTTATCTGACCTCAGCAACGAGGCAAGATCCTGACAATTATCTGCATCCCTACAGAAAGCACTGAGGGCTTTAATTGTATGGAGATTAATTAGTGGGAAATAGGGAACGTTTCTAAAGATGTCTTCAGTTTATTTGCAATTCATGATTCTTTCTTGGGGTATAAATAATTAATTTTCTGTAATATTACTGATTTGAAACTATCAGATGAGAACAAAATTGAAAAGGGAAGCATGTGCATCCAAAGAAAACTGGAAAGAGCAAAAAGGCACAGGCAGAAATATTAGAAATGAATCATGTTTTGAATCAAGGTCATTGGTGAACCAGAAATAATGGAAACCAAGATTTTGAATCATCTTGAGGGATTATTAGGTCCTGGTGTCAATTTTACACTAAATTAGGTTTTAAACAACCATGATTAACAAGGTGATAACTTGATTTTTCTCACTGAATTGATGTGTGATGAGGTCATGTGACACACACAAGGTCATGTGACATGCTTGCTCTTGCGCACTCCATTTTAAAAAAATAGAACGGAGTATTCTAGAACTCCATACTGAACTTACAACTAAAGGTGCAAGAATGTTTTAAGCGACGACATATTTGTTGTGTTTTTATGGGGTGGTATCAGATCACATTAACTTTATTTGGAAAATTGCCTTTTTGTTGGCGTGCACAAGAAAGACTGAAATGACTTAAATCTCATTTTTGCAATATGCATGATGTTCCAGCTGGTCAAATCAACAAAATTATGAATACCTATTTTTTTTTTCTATAGAAAGACTAATATAAATAGTAATAAAAGCAAAAAATATTAAATGTCACAGATGTATATTTCCTGAGTAATCCACTAATCCACAGGTAAAAATAACAAGATTTGGAGCCAAATTAGAGGGGTGCAAAAATGACTTTAGAAAGATGGCAGCATGATTATTTTATTTTTACACAGAGATTGGTAGGTCTATTAACAAAACATGATGACTTTCGCAATCTTTGTTGCATTATATGCCAACGGTGACATTTTGAAAATGGAAAAAAGGCAATTCTCAAGTGTTTTTCCCCAAAGTCTGCACACCTGCAACTCAAGAAGTATTAAAGATATCTTAATTTCCTTTTAGATTTTGGTTCATAACAAACTTTGCTTTTGATTCCTTCATTTTGAAGGCTCTATGTGGTTTAATTCCAGAGATATTGGGATCTCAATATGGCTCCAAGAACAAATTGTACACATTTTCAGTGGTCGAAAACCAAAAGCGGGTAACTTTGCATACTGCTGATAATTTTTTTCTTTTAATGAGGAATGTCTGATGTAGAAACCAGAAATGTATCTTGTTTCTCTCTATGAAAACAGTTGCATAGAACATTCCTGTCTGAGTGACATAAATATTCCTTTTCCCAAGTTTGTGAGCATGCAACTCAAGAAGTATTAAAGGGATCTCAATATGATTTTACATTCTGGTTTTTAGCAAACCTTTCTTTTGCTATGTTCATTTTTAAGGCCCTTTATGGTTCAGTCCCATAGCCAGGGTTGGGGAGTAACGAAATACAAGTAACTTAGTGACGTATTTAAAATACAAAATTTGAGTAACTGTATTTCATTACAGTGACATTTTAAATGGGTGGTAATCAGATTACAGTTACATCTGAACAGTATTTTAGATTACCAAAGTGATTACTTTGAATTTTAATGTCATTTAAACAGCGATTGGTGATTCTCTGACTCTGACAGTCTGAAAAAGCGGAGTTAAGTTTCATGTTTTCGACTGTTTTCATGTTTTGTGATTTGTTGTTTGTGAGTCATTTTATAATTGTAAAAAAGGTCACTGCATCTTTTTCTCACAAATTGTTTTTTCCCTCACAATTGTGAGTTTGTATTTCACAATTCTGACTTCTTTTTCTTTTTCTTTTTATTTAAACTCACAATTGCAAGTTATAAAGTCAGAATTGGGAGATATAAACTTGCAATACTGACTTTTTCTTGCAATTGCGAATTTAGTATGTGAGTTTATATCTCATAATTTTGACTTTTCTCAATATTGCAAGTTTATATCTCATAATTCTGACTTTATAACTCACAATTGCAACTTTATATCACGCAATTCTGAGGGAAAAAGTCAGAATTGTGAGATAAAAACTAACAATGACCTTTTTTGTGTTTGTTCCACACTTATTAGTATTCCAAAGTATTCTAAAGTATTTAGATTAAGTTACTAAACTTGAGTAATGTAATGAAATACGTTACAAATTACTTTTTAAAGAAACATACCCAGCCCTGGACATAGATATAGACATGTCCAAAATGTTGAAAATTGCCCTTTTGGCTTCCTTCTTTCACCAGAAATCAAGCTTTTGGTTTTGTTATTTGTATTATTTCTCTGTGAGCCTGGTGTTGATGAATATCTCCCAGGACATTGTGAGAGCCAGTAACTGATGTCAGTAAATCTGATTTCAAGTTCTTGGCAGTTGAGCATGTCTAATCAAAACATGCAGATATGACGCATTTCCATAATCTAGTGGCTTACCGCCTTGGAAACTGTTTAACAGGCACTCACAGGCATTTGCTAATATTTTTTCTACAATATTTCTAATTTTGCTTTGCTCCTTGATAGCCTTGATTATTTACACCAATCTTGTCGACCATTCAATGCACAGAGCCATACGATAAACCTTATAAATGTCCGGAGGTCTACATGCTTTCACTGAACGACTGGAGATTATGATGCTGTACACGAACACACAAGAGGGACTTACTCTCCTGTTCAGAACGCTTTTACCCCGGTAACAATGACAGGAGAGGCACTGGAGCCACTGACAACAATTTCAGTCATTGCTACATTCATTTATTGCAGGAAACCTCTGTGATGCCGCTGTCTTGAGTGACGCATGTGAGCGGTTTGTGCTGCATTTGTGTTGTTTGGCGCTGGTTTGATTGACAGTGTTATGAAAACCCCCATTTGCACTGGTCACACTACAGGTGTGAAAAACTGTAGGTTTTGTGCTTTTTGAACTGAAGGAAAGCTGCAGGAAAAGAGCTGTTCAGCTGATGTCATTTCACACAAAAATTAAATGTCATCATCATGCTGATCCAAACTTGCTTTCCTATGGAAGCTATACATGCTGTTACATTGTACTTATATTTTAAAAATACCTGCATGTAATTACATCTGTAATTCATTTCTATTATTACATTCATAATTACACTGTTGACTCATTCCTTACACCTACTCACACCACCAAACCTGTCCCTAACCTCACCATATCCACCTCAATAGCAGCACAAGTGTTTTTCAATACAATATGAACACAATGAGTACATTGTACTTATTTTTTGATGTAAGTATATAGCAGTTAAGGCCACCTAATATAAAGAGGGACCAGCAATTTAAAAGATAATATCATCCTTTATATCTCGCAATTCTGACTTTATAACTTGCAATTCTGACTTTATATCTCGCAATTCCGACTTTATATCTCGCAATTCTGACTTTATAACTTGCAATTCCGACTTTATAACTTGCAATTCCGACTTTATATCTCACAAATCTGACTTTATATCTCGCAATTCTGACTTTATATCTCGCAATTCCGACTTTATAACTTGCAATTCCGACTTTATAACTTGCAATTCCGACTTTATAACTTGCAATTCCGACTTTATATCTCACAAATCTGACTTTATATCTCGCAATTCTGACTTTATATCTCGCAATTCCGACTTTATAACTTGCAATTCTGACTTTATAACTTGCAATTCTGACTTTATATCTCACAAATCTGACTTTATATCTCGCAATTCTGACTTTATATCTCGCAATTCCGACTTTATAACTTGCAATTCCGACTTTATATCTCACAAATCTGACTTTATATCTCGCAATTCCGACTTTATATCTCGCAATTCCGACTTTATATCTCGCAATTCCGACTTCATAACTGACAATTCTGACTTTATATCTCGCAATTCCGACTTTATAACTTGCAATTCTGACTTTATATCTCGCAATTCTGACTTTATAACTCTCAATTCCGACTTTATATCTCGCAATTCCGACTTTATATCTCACAAATCTGACTTTATAACTCTCAATTCCGACTTTATATCTCGCAATTCCGACTTTATATCTCTCAATCCTGACTTTATATCTCGCAATTCCGACTTTATATCTCGCAATTCCGACTTTATATCTCTCAATTCCGACTTTATATCTCTCAATTCCGACTTTATATCTCTCAATCCTGACTTTATATCTCGCAATTCCGACTTTATATCTCTCAATTCCGACTTTATATCTCTCAATTCCGACTTTATATCTCGCAATTCCGACTTTATATCTCTCAATTCCGACTTTATATCTCTCAATTCCGACTTTATATCTCTCAATTCTGACATGCAATTGCAAATTTATATTCTGACTTTTTTCTCAGAATTGCTTGATGTAAACACAATTGTAATAAAATCAAAATTGTGAGATAAAAAGTCGCAATTACCTTTTTTATTTTCCATTCGGTGGTGGAAACAAGTTTCCATACTTTCCTCTGTGCAGCACAAAAAATAAGTTCTGAAGACTATGGGGCTCATTTTTTTCCATGTCCCCCCTTGCAATTACAAATAATGAGGACTGAAGCTTTCAAGCTTCAAAAAGGACCCGGAAGCATCATAAAAGCATCATAATTGTGATTCATGCAACTGAATTTATGAGGAACAGACTGAAATGGAAGTCATTATTCAATTAAAATAGTTGGTTGGTGAGTCAGTGAGCAGAACCTGATTGAACCGCATCAACAGATTCATTGAAAAGATCCGACTCAAAAGAATGACTCATTCATGAATCAGGCATTGCGAATTCTCTCAGGAACTCTAATGACGTAGCCAAGGAGGATGGCAATTTTGGTGTGTTTAATCCTTAAGATTTGAAACCATGGCTGTGCTTATACATAAGACTGGACAATACACACACACACACACACACACACACACACACACACACACAGAAGGAAGTGTGTCACTTGAAGGAAAGAGGGAAATGAGATGGAGAGCGGCTCTTTCAATAGTTTCATGTGTTTTTCTAGCACAGTTGTGGAGCTGCATTTATCAGGTCATTTCACAGTGATTTCCTCAAGAGATCCCTCAGGAAAAATCCTCACTATCACAATTTAGAAGCACTTTTTCGCCAGTCAGTCTCCTCTCAAAACACACACACACACACACACACACACACACACACACACACGCAGTTGATTCTACAGTAACTGTTGCAAACCAGCTGAGAAAATGTCCGAGCTCAATCTGATGGTTTTATACAGCATTTTAGCTTGTCTATTATGATGATTTTTAAAATCATTATTCTATAGACAGTCGTTTGGTATTACTGTGATATATCAGCATGCATGATTTTTTTTCCACTATAATAACAACACAGCTGTTTTAGCTCGCCAAGCATGTCAATTTTACGAGGAAATGTTATTAAAAATGCATGAATGACACCATCAAATGTGCACATTTAAAGGAATAGTTCACTACTCAGCTTGAACCTGTATAAAAACTTATTGACGTCTCAGTAACACTTTAAAATACTGTTCTGTCATTAAAGCGGTGGTTGATTATGATTTCACTTTTTTAACTTCAGTTAGTGTGTAATGTTGCTGTTTGAGCATAAACAACATCTGCAAAGTTACGACGCTCAAAGTTCAATGAAATATAGAGATATTTTCTTTCTAACAGCTGGTAGGAACTACAATGAGCTTCTTCCTGGGTTGGTGACATCACTAACCTTAAAATTTACATAAACCCCGCCCCCGAGAACTCACAACAAAGGGGGCGGGGCCATGTTGGGCTGCTTTAGAGGAGAGGAAGAGTTGTTGTAGTCGAGTGTTGTTGATGCCGTCATTTTACGCCAGACTGCTTCACAAACGAGGGTCGATTCAAGGAAAAAAGATGAACATGACGACACATGCTAGTGATGAGTTGATCAACTCCACAGCAACTACATCAATTTATCCACTAACCGTTCAGAAACGTCTAAAAGTTGGAACTTCTTCCTGAGTCTCTCCATCAGTGTCGACTCCGGTTTGAACAATGTAAGGATGAACACTTTCCTCATTTTGTCTGCGTGAGATTCTCCAGCTTTGTTGTTGTTGAGCTGTTAAAGCTCCGCGCTCTTCTGGAAAGGGGGCGGGGAGCAGCAGCTCATTTGCATTTAAAGGGACACACATAGCTGATCGATAACTGCTATTTTTCGTACCTCCCAAGAGAACTAAGAACTACTATACAGGTTCCTAATTTATATGAATAATACATAATTTATAAATAATTCTAAAGTGAAGGGCAGGGTAAACCACTAGTAATGCCTGAAATCATTGTAAGCTTTTGGATAGTAATTAATATAATAAGAATTAATATATATGGATAAAATTTATATATATATATATATAGAAATATATATATAAATACATATATATAAATACATAAATATATATATATATATATATAGAAATATATATATATATATATATATATATATATATATATATAATTTTATAATAAATTAATTTAATTTATATAAATGATGAGGTAATTATAAAAAATTATACTAAGCATTATCTGAACAGCAACAAAAAATATTATTTTGTTAAAAAAAGTGGAATTGCTTGATCATGGTTCATAACACTTATTGTTGAGGCAAATAAAGGCGGCTATCCTGCGTCTCCAGCCACACGCTTCATTTGAGCCTGTATGCAGATATCTGCAGCTAAAGCTCGGGTCACGTCACATCGCTGATCTGGCTGTCGGCGGCTCAGAGCTTCAGAAGGGATTTGTTGTTTTGAAGTCGAACCACTGAGGCGTATTTTCTGCCGCTGACTGCGAGATGATGGTGATGAAGGTGCGTTGGCAAGGCTTTCTTCCTTCTCAAAGGAAAAGAGGCTGTTTGCTTTGCTCTCTATGGAGTTGCGTGGGGTGTGACACGTGCAGGAGACAGGAAGTGACCCCCCCCTCCCTCCCAAAAAAAAAAAGTGCATGTGAATGAGGCTAAATGGTTTATATAATTTCCTTTATTTTCTCTTAGATCCTTTAATTTTATTCATATATGAAATTAAATAAGAAATGATGTAACTTAAGTGTTTGCAAATACAAAGAAAGTATAGCATTTGCACTCGACGCAATTTTATTGTCTTATAACCACACTGCACGTAATGTGACCCATTAAATATAATATATAACAATAAAATGATTAATAATAGCATTATTGTACTATTCTTTTATTAATAAAATTAACTAAATACACAAAATAATAAAGAGTGATAATGCTATTGCATTTTAAAATAAAAAGTATTAAATAAAAATACAATTATTACAAATACAAATGTTGAAAATTCATATAAAAAATTAAAATGTAAATATTAGCTTCGTATAAAATTATAGTACACTTAAAAATACAATGCTAATATTTACATTTTCATTTTTTTATATGAATTTTCAACATTTTCAAACCGAAAATCCGCAAGCTTTTATTTTGACCGGTGTGGTGAAATATCAAAAATATATTTAGGACCCAAAGTGATCTCATTGGTTCAACAGACTTTTAATGGGTAGTATTTTTAATGCCTGATTTTAATTCCTGCAAAATCACAGCTATTATTTATAAAAATGCATTATAATGACCATTAATGTCTTTTAAATTACATGGTTCATATACTAGTATATAACTGAAGCTATAGGTTGTGAAATCAAGCATTTCTCGTTCTTACTGTTTTTTAGTTAGCTTACGTACTAGCCTAGCATACATCTACCTGATTAGCCTAATAGCTTAGCTTATATTAGGTATATTTTTTGCTTCCAATACAGTTCCCAATTGACCCTTTTCACAAAGACCCGCCCCCTTTAGTTACTGTTGCTATGTCCGACAATCCATGCGCTCTCACGCCACACATCATGTTCTCACGCTGTGAAAAATACATCATGGAGCAAAGAGGACACTGACAACGTGTGAAACAGTTTCATATTTAATATATCGTAATTTTTTAAAGAAGTTTAAACACTAAATAGCGTCTAGTGTGTGTTTAATGTGTGGTGACAGATCGCTGTAGCTCCTCGTGAACCGATCATCTCTTCATACTAGTTCATTTATAGCATCAAATAAACATGAATGAACATCAGAATGAATGTTGTTTCAAGCGCGGAAAGACGTGAGGACACACAATTTATCAAGTTCACCAACGTTAATCTACTAACTCCCCCGACTGCTTTGTCGGACAAAATGGCGGATTCGGGGTTATGATTGGTCAGATCACCTGTCAATCAAACTGCTGGCGAAGAGTCAATTACATGTTTCAAATAATTATTATATACTATTCCATATTGCTATTATTGTGTAAAATTAATATTGATTTACTGTTACAGAACATAGTGTAAAAAAATAAATTTTTAGGCACGGTTGTGTTTCCAGTTTTAATTATGCAATACATAGGCATTCATTTTATATTTCAAGTATGTTGTTTGCGCACGTAAACATCATACAATAGCGAAATAGGTTATAATTAGTCAAGACATCATTGTATTTTTTGTAGACCTTGAAAGCGGCGTGCTGCGATGCATCAAAACCAAGGCTCGAAACAATAGCTTTAATTCTGGCATTGTTTTGTTCAGAAATGTATACGGTAATATGACATTCTCCACATATCTGCAAGGCTCGCCTCATGCTACGGTCATTGTTTGAAGAAACTGTCTGAATGTCACTGCATTGATTTTGCACAGAATATCTATTGTTTTATTTAAATGCCAATGTTCTCGTCAATTTATCACCTTAATACTTTTTCTACTTATTTTTAATTCATATATAAAGTGGATTTTATACAACACTATAAACGTTTGAACTTTAATTCAGGCATTGTTTAGTTCAGAATGCGTGACATTCTCCGCATTACTGCTACTGTCATGACTGTTTGAACTCAATTGTTCATGCCTGAACGTCATTGCATTTTATACAGTCAATCTCTTGTTTTCTTTATTTGAAGGCCAACAAATTAAGTGTTTTGCATGTGCGATGTAAGGTTAAGTAAATGTCACTCATAACTGACGTTATTCCCTTCGCAAACAATTTGATTGACAGGCGATCTGACCAATCATAACCCTGAATCCGCCATTTTGTCCAACAAAGCAGTCAGGGGAGTTAGTAGATTCAAGTTTATTAGATTAATAATATAGTATCATATATATTTTCATTGTATTAAAGTATTGAGGCAAACAGAAGCACTAGCCATCGATCTGATCCCTTGCGTTGGGGTTGTATAGCCTAAATTTTTTTTAGCGCGACCCATCAAAGGCCTATACAACCGTTTGTAGCTAAACAAGCCAAAAACTAATTCATTTAAAACTAAATTTTGGTTCTCACGCTCATACCTCTCTCTTTCAGGAAGACAAATATTTCCATTTTCAAGTATTTGGATGCTATACTCACTATTTATTATGTAAAGTCCTTCACGCACGCGTTCCGGTATTGATAGAAAAAAACAATCCTCTTCACACGAGCAAAACAGGCATCACCACAGTGGAGCAGTGCTCTTACTGAACGCCACGGATTGACAACGCACTATTTAAACTGAGTATTGTAACTTTAATATGTTTTGATTGTATTTTATTTTTATAATGAACAAACAGTGACGTCACGTTTGCAGTGCTTTGGTGATTAAACAGGTGAAAACTACGGTGGCCGAGAGAGCTCAAAGCGCTGCAAATAAGAAAACACAAGCAAATAAAAAAAAGCACATGCAAATAAAAAAAAATCACATGCAAATAAAAAAAGCACATGCAAATAAAAAAAGCACATGCAAATAAAAAAAAAACACATGCAAATAAAAAAAGCACATGCAAATAAAAAAAGCACATGCAAATAAAAAAAATCACATGCAAATAAAAAAAGCACATGCAAATAAAAAAAGCACATGCAAATAAAAAAAACACATGCAAATAAAAAAAGCACATGCAAATAAAAAAAGCACATGCAAATAAAAAAAAACATGCAAATAAAAAAAAAACGTGATCATCAGTTTGACAACACGTGCTGCAAATCCTCACAATACATGCAAACACAAAAACGCGCAGCAAATACAAAAACGCGCTGCAAATACAAAAAACGTGCTGCATATACAAAAATAGCACAAACCACAACGGAAATGTTTCAATGTACAAGTGTACATTATTTCATGTATTTATTATTTTTAATAAAGTGTTTTTCAGTTTGCTAGAAGCTCACGCTCACAGATGTCGTGGTCGTCGAGCGCCTCAGGCGGCCGTTATGATGACGTCACATTAGTACGCTACAGATGATTCACGAATATTTTTAAATCATCCACTAAATTATCATCTCTTAAAGTTTAATGAGTTAACAACAACGCCACATATTAAAACACTTTTCTGTTAGTGAAACACATTACATTGAGTTAATGCCTACATAATATATTTTAATATTTTTTAGTTTGTGCTGTTGTCAAGTAGGGTCCGTCACTTTTTGGGGTCCCCCTTGAAACATTTCCGTTGTGTTTTGTGCTTTTTGCGGCGCGTTTTTGTATATGCAGCGCGTTTTTTGCATGTGCTTTTTTTTATTTGCATGTGCTTTTTTTTAATTTGCATGTGTTTTCTTATTTGCAGCGTGTTGAGCTCTCTCGGCCACCGTAGAAAACAGACTCCGATCAACTCCAAAAGACGCCGACGGGGGTATCACACCGACCCAACAAACTCCAACAGACGTGTTTGTTGGCGCTGTCGGTGCAATGACATTCAGACATTTTGCATGGTCACTGAAGGCCAATTCACACTGCCTTTAAATGCCCCAATTTTTTTGCACTATAGTATTTTGTGTATCCATTCATGCAGATTATGATGCTCTTTCTGAACATGAACATATGCTTCATATTTCTGTTATGAGTTTCTGATGCTGATTGTTTCCTCTCTGCTGACGAAGGTCAGCGAGGGTTGAAAACACACTGTAAACAGGAGGAGATAAAGAGAGAGAGAAATAGATTTGACATTTCCTTAATAAATCCATCAGCACGCAAGCCCAGATTGAGACGTCACTGCGACGGGATACGGATTACCCACAATGCTCACAAGAGGATGGGATGCATGCAAACATGCCTATTTACACTGATCTGACATCAGCTGTGCCGAAATCTCCGCCTATAACCTTAAATAGGGCATTATTTGAAGGCACAGCCATTTGTAGTGGTGTCCGAAACCATGTCCAGTTCAATCCCACAATAACAAGTGTACAACCGAAACACTAAATGGCTAGAGAATACCCATAATGCACTGTGACTGTCGCTCCGAATTAAATCCAAATGATATTCCTAACATCTGAAATTCTAGAAAAAAATGACATGGTCGTAATAATTTCTCAGAACGTGCTCAGTGTCAGATTGGCTGAACATGAAAGATTTCTTATCATATTAAATGATTTGAGCTTCTGTCCACATTCATTTACAGAATAACTTGTCATACTATTACTGTATGACGACTATAGAGTGCAGCAGTCGGGGTTTGGAAGTATTTTCTCCATAGAAAAATTTATTTTTTTAACTCTAACTTATAAATCTTTAAAGACAGCCCTACTATGAGGTTGTTAGTCGATGATGGTAGTTGCTTCGGTCAGCGTGGATTGTTTCAACAGCGGAATTCATGGTCAAAAACTACATTACCCATGATGCTGTACAGAAAATTCCACCAATCAGAGAGCCACCATAATCTAAAAGCTCCAAAAGATCGGATAGGGATAGGATAGTCATCCTCTCAATATATTTGTATTTATGTGCATATTTTATTGCAATAAACTTAATTTTTTTTAAAAAATAAGTCACTTGCCCAAGGCAGGTCGGGCAAAAAGTACTAAAATACTTCTGAAACCAGTGGCGCTATTGAAACGTGACTATTTTTAGTAATTGTAAGGATCGCAGGACAAACTTCATACTTGAATGAAGCATAACAGAGAACTAAAAGAAGTTTCCTGAGCTATGAACGAGAAAATCTTTCAACTCAAGATGTTTTGAACATATTAATATGTGGTTGCTAGAGTCATAAGAGTCCCTTAAGTCTCTGTAACAAAAAAATATTGATAAAATATGGTACCTGAATATCAATCTCATTTTCTTGTTCATCCACATCAGTGACTGTTCTCGAAATCATCTCTTGATTTGAAAAAAAAAAAAAAATCTGAATCCATCCAATGCAGGAAGAGAAAATCATGTGAATGTGAAAAAGCAATATTTTTGCTTGAACCTCTCATTGCGAGATGTCCTGCGGTCATTAATATGTAATCTCTGTCTGATGGAGCCAGCTGTTCAGCTGCACAACAGAGGCTGTTTAGAGGGCACCTTCTCTCGCCCGCTAATCTCGCAGCTTTTTGTGTGGATGACTGCTCGTGTTGTGTTGAGATTTAGCTGTATTCCCACCAGAGAGATGAGCGCCTGTGGACAATGCTGGGCTTTTTATAGGCACCTAAAGAAGTCCTGTTTAAAGGCCTTGAGAGGTCAAAATAGGTGCTAAAATACCATCAGGATTTGACATGAGATGAGCTTCAGCAGTTTTCAACCTTGAAATCAATAAGAAATGTTTCTTGATCATCAAATCAGCATATTAGAGTGATTTCTGAAAGATCATGTGACACATGAAACAATCATTTTAAAGGCACCATGGCGTGAATGTTTTTATCATTTTAAGACGTCCCTTGCGGTTCACTTATAAAACCAAATATGAGGAAAAATGATCAATTTTGAAAGATTTTTAATGGGCGGTTTCCTTTAAGGCTTGTGAGTATCAACATCCCCTCGAAAACATTATCCATATAATAAAACGTCATTTACTTATCCTCTGCTGTCATCCAATACAATCTTTCAACAAAAGTTTCTTTGCGAACTCTCCTTTACACTGTGCGTTGATTAAAAAACAATCTGCTGTCAAATGCTCTGAACAAACATCCTCTGACGCGATTAAAAATAAACCATCCACTTGTTTCGGCCACTGAGATCCTTCTTGAAGTCTGTACAGAGACGCAAACTGGACGCGTCAAAGCAGACGAACCATTTATCGTCTCGTCACAGACTCAAGCTCGTGGAGTGTGAGAAACTGAACGCGCATCATTAGTGTATTCAATGTAGTCAGCGTCAGTGATTATAAACCCGCCAAATAGTAACTCAAAACTAGCCTAAATCGCATTTCAGGAGGGGTACCCCGGTAAAAATTGCATTCCCAGAGGTAAAATCTGTGTTTTTGGCAGGGTTCCTCTCATAAAATACGCATTCCAGGGGATAAATATCACGTTACATGGGGTCGCTTCAACCCACGGACATGAAAAACAATGCGCTGCATCAGTATTTATCACCACGGACTTGGCAACGCTGCTCGATTTGCTTTAAATGTGACACTCGCGACTGGTGTAGACAGGTGTCAACTGTTAATGAACTGAACTGTGGCCTAAAGTATGATGATGTAGAACTATTCGTCAATGTCTTGCATATGTATTTGTCCGTGTAATGTCACAGACCCCACAATATCCAAACGAACCATTTTTAGAGCTTGGTAAAAAAAAAAAAAAAAAAAAAATGCATTGTTTATGTAAGGAGAAAATTACAGCATGATTAAATTATGTCAAAAACTGAAGGAAAATTTGATTTCTCATGTCATGACATGAATAATATTTCCCAATATTACTGTTTTACTAGGTTTGATCAAATAAGTGTGCACATATTTGTAAATATGAGTCGTTTTTCAGCTCAAATGTTGATTCAGTTCAGTTCAATAACTGTAAAGATCATCAAGTTCATTTCATCTATAAGCAGCTCTACAGACGGCGATGGTGTCGATATTCACTGCGAGTCAGTTCAATGTTGATTCAGTTCTGTTCAATAACAGTGTCGAAGTTGCAAAATTCATCACTTAACATGAAGCAGCTATAATCAGGGCTGGGCAGGTTACTTTTAAAATGTATTTCACTACAGATTACAAAATACATGCTTTAAAAAGTAATTTGTAACGTATTTTGTTACATTACTCAAGTTTAGTAACTTAATCTAAATACAAACACAGAAAAGGTCATTGCAAGTTTTTAATCTCACAATTATGACTTTTTCCCTCAGAAATGCGTGATATAAAGTTGCAAAAATTCGCGGTTTTGCGAAAAAATTTGCGAGTTATAAAGTCAGAATTATGAGATATAAACTTGCAATATTGAGAAAAGTCAGAATTATGAGATATAAACTCACATACTAAATTCACAATTGCAAGAAAAAAAGTCAGCATTGCAAGTTTATATCTCCCAATTCTGACTTTATAACTTGCAATTGTGAGTTTAAATCTCGCAATTCTGAGAAAAAGAAGTCAGAATTGTGAAATGCAAACTCACAATTGTGAGGGAAAAAAACTAATTGTGAGAAAAAGTTGCAGTGACGAGTGAATTATAAAATGACTCACAAAACATGAAAACAGTCGTGGATCATCAGGTCATGACAGGACAGTTCAGTTGACAGTTGGGCAATTTTTTCTATAAATTCAGTCATTTTGTCTTGTTCAGGACAGAACTAAATAAAAATAACAACATTTTTATGATCCTCTTAAAAGTATTAAAATGTTGATGAAACTTAACTCCACTTTTTCAGACGGTCAGAGTCAGAGAATCACCAATTGCTGTTTAAATGACATTAAAATTCAAAGTAATCACTTTGGTAATCTAAAACACTTTTCAGATGTAACTGTAATGAAATACTCAAATTTTGTATCTTAAATACGTAACTAAGTTACTTGTATTTCGTTACTCCCCAACCCTGAATATACAGCAGCTCTACAGAAGACAACAATGCCGTTATCCAGCTCAAGTTTGTTAAATATACCTCTGTCTGCTCTCTGTCAGTTTGATGTCCGGTCTGGCGGCGCTGGATGCGAAGTGTTCCAGTCGGCTGGGCCTCATCACGGTCTCTTACTACCTGTGGACCACCTTCCTCGCTGTGGTGGTGGGAATCGTCATGGTGTTGATCATCCATCCTGGTGGAATGGCGCAGAAGGAAGACTCGGAGGACAGTGGGAAACCCATCATGAGCTCCGCTGATGCTCTCCTGGATCTCATACGGTGAGACAGACATCATGTTTCTCCTTCATATCATTCCAAACCTGTATCACATACTTTTTTCATAGAACAGTAAAGGAAGTGGGTCAGACAACTTTGATCCAGAAACACGGCTCATGATATTAACCAAGCTACGTTCTGGCAAGTTTCTCTCAAAAATATGAACAAACATTCTTCAAGTAACATTAATAGAACGTTCATCCAGAGTTATCTGGTCTTTAATAATTTTCTCAAAATGTTAGCACAAAAACATCATTTATACATTGTTAATAGAACGTTTTACTTTGACGTTTTTTAAAGTTACTACTAAATGTTGAGAGAACATTCAAAAGTAACATTCCCACGATATTTGCAAAATTATAACGGAAACATCCCTTAAAGGCATAGTTCACCCAAAAATGAAATTTCTGTCATGAATAACTCACCCTCATGTCGATCCAAATTGACTTCCGTTCATCTTTGGAATACAAAGGAAGTTTTTTTTAATAAAATCTGAGCGTTTTCTGTCCCTCCATAGACAGCTACATAACTACCACTGTGACGCTTCAAAAAGTTCATAAAGAGACCGTAAAAGTGATCCATATGAACTGAGTGTTTTAGTATAAATTCATGTATGATGAACAGATTTAATTTAGGCTTTTATTCACATATAAACATTCATCAACTCACATCGGTTGTGGTAAACGGAAGCTCAAGCATGTTCACTTGACATGCGAGAACCAATGAGGTTCATTCTTGTGTTACGCATCACATTTGAGCTTCTGCTAGAACCAATGAGGTTCATTCTCGTGTTACGCATCACATTTGAGCTTCTGCTAGAACTAATGAGGTTCATTCTCGTGTTACACATCACATTTGAGCTTCCACAAGAACCAATGAGGTTCATTCTCGTGTTACGCATCACATTTGAGCTTCCACAAGAACCAATGAGGTTCATTCTCGTGTTACGCATCATGTTTGAGCTTCCACAAGAACCAATGAGGTTCATTCTCGTGTTACGCGTCACGTTTGAGCTTCCACAAGAACCAATGAGGTTCATTCTCGTGTTACACATCACATTTGAGCTTCTGCTAGAACCAATGAGGTTCATTCTCGTGTTACGCATCACGTTTGAGCTTCTGCAAGAACCAATGAGGTTCATTCTCGTGTTACGCATCACGTTTGAGCTTCTGCTGGAACCAATGAGGTTCATTCTTGTGTTACGCATCATGTTTGAGCTTCTGCTGGAACCAATGAGGTTCATTCTCGTGTTACGCATCACGTTTGAGCTTCCGTAAGAACCAATGAGGTTCATTCTCGTGTTACGCATCACGTTTGAGCTTCTGCTGGAACCAATGAGGTTCATTCTCGTGTTACGCATCACGTTTGTGCTTCCACAAGAACCAATGAGGTTCATTCTCGTGTTATGCATCACGTTTGAGCTTCTGCTGGAACCAATGAGGTTCATTCTCGTGTTACGCATCACGTTTGAGCTTCTGCTAGAACCAATGAGGTTCATTCTCGTGTTATGCATCACGTTTGAGCTTCTGCTGGAACCAATGAGGTTCATTCTCGTGTTACGCATCACGTTTGTGCTTCCACAAGAACCAATGAGGTTCATTCTCGTGTTATGCATCACGTTTGAGCTTCTGCTGGAACCAATGAGGTTCATTCTCGTGTTATGCATCACGTTTGAGCTTCTGCTAGAACCAATGAGGTTCATTCTTGTGTTACGCATCATGTTTGAGCTTCTGCTGGAACCAATGAGGTTCATTCTCGTGTTATGCATCACGTTTGAGCTTCTGCTGGAACCAATGAGGTTCATTCTCGTGTTACGCATCACGTTTGAGCTTCTGCTAGAACCAATGAGGTTCATTCTCGTGTTATGCATCACGTTTGAGCTTCTGCTAGAACCAATGAGGTTCATTCTTGTGTTACGCATCATGTTTGAGCTTCTGCTGGAACCAATGAGGTTCATTCTCGTGTTACGCATCACGTTTGAGCTTCCGTAAGAACCAATGAGGTTCATTCTCGTGTTACGCATCACGTTTGAGCTTCTGCTGGAACCAATGAGGTTCATTCTCGTGTTACGCATCACGTTTGTGCTTCCACAAGAACCAATGAGGTTCATTCTCGTGTTATGCATCACGTTTGAGCTTCTGCTGGAACCAATGAGGTTCATTCTCGTGTTACGCATCACGTTTGAGCTTCTGCTAGAACCAATGAGGTTCATTCTCGTGTTATGCATCACGTTTGAGCTTCTGCTGGAACCAATGAGGTTCATTCTCGTGTTACGCATCACGTTTGAGCTTCTGCTGGAACCAATGAGGTTCATTCTCGTGTTACACATTATGTTTGAGCTTCTGCTGGAACCAATGAGGTTCATTCTCGTGTTACGCATCACGTTTGAGCTTCTACTAGAACCAATGAGGTTCATTCTCGTGTTACGCATCACGTTTGAGCTTCTGCTGGAACCAATGAGGTTCATTCTCGTGTTACGCATCACGTTTGAGCTTCTGCTGGAACCAATGAGGTTCATTCTCGTGTTACGCATCACGTTTGAGCTTCTGCTAGAACCAATGAGGTTCATTCTCGTGTTACGCATCACGTTTGAGCTTCTGCTGGAACCAATGAGGTTCATTCTCGTGTTACGCATCATGTTTGAGCTTCAGCAAGAACCAATGAGGTTCATTCTCGTGTTACGCATCACGTTTGAGCTTCTGCTGGAACCAATGAGGTTCATTCTCGTGTTACGCATCACGTTTGAGCTTCAGCAAGAACCAATGAGGTTCATTCTCGTGTTACGCATCACGTTTGAGCTTCAGCAAGATCCAGTGAGGTTCATTCTTTTGTTACGCATCACATTTGGAATGACATGAGGGAGAGTAAATGATGACAGAACGTTCAGGGAGCATTCAGAAATAACATTTTCATAACTTAATGAGAACGTTTGCAAAACTTTCTTATTTTTGTCAGCTGGGAAAAGTTTTAGTTATCAACAATATCTGTCAATAAAAGCAGAACTTGATTTATGAATTACTAGCAACTATCAGGCAGGTCAGTAATATTTTACAATGATCTGCCATCACGGACACAATCTCCAGACAACCTGATTGTGTTTCGATTGAAGGTATAGCAGTCAGAATCTCACATGACCGGTATGAGATCACTTGAGAGTCTAAAATGAGTCACAAGCACACGTCTCTAATGATTGGGAAAATATTGCAGATTTGAGTGTTTAGATGAATCACAGTGACCCTTAAATGCATTTGAACACTTAAAACACATTGCATGTCATCGCATTAGATAGTAAAATGAACTATAAACATGTTCCAGAAGATATAGTCTTCAACACTTGCTCTATTATTGATTTCAAATCATGTGAATGTGTTTTTGCTTAAAAAGTGTGATTGTGGCTATGTTTATTTACTATAAATGACACTTGGTTTCATATTTTGTTATATATATGGAATAATAAGTGTCCAAACGTATCTTTGTGCCGCTGTGTGTATGTGAGCTCAGCATGAATTATCTTTTCAATATTGTTTCATTTATACTAATGCATGTATTTGTAACTTAAAACAACTATTATTTATATAAGCTATATGCAGAAAGTGAATTATTAACCTTGCTGGAAGCAAATGCAGCCATTACTTCTGCCTCCAGGAAGCCAAGTAACTAAAATAAACTGCACTCTGTTGTTACTCTCCATCCGCTGAAGGTCATTTCATTACAAACACAATGTAAGACGCTCAATACATTCAGAACCTACATCTGGTCAGTTGGCAGGATTACTTGGTTTATTTTATTTTACAACACCCTCATGTCGTTCTACACCTGTAAGACCTTCGTTCATCTTCAGAACACAAATGAAGATATTTTTGATGAAATCTGATGGTTCAGTGAGTCTCTATTGACAGATAATGAACACTTTCAGATGCACTAAAACATATTTAAAACAGTTCATGTGAGTACAGTGGTTCAACCTTAATATTATAAAGCGACGAGAATACTTTTTGTGCGGCAAAAAAACAAAATAGCGACTTTTCAACAATATCTAGTGATGAATGATTTCAAAACACTGATTCATGAAGCTTTACGAATCTTTTGATTCGAATCAGTGACTCAGTTCGCGTATCAAACTGCCAAAGTCACGTGAACCATTGAAATTTCGAAACACTTATGACTCGTTTACTGAAATCATGTGACTTTGTCAGTTGATACGCTTCGAAGCTTCATGAAGCAGTGTTTTGAAATCGACCATCACTAGATATTGTTGAATAAATTCAATATTTTGTTTTTTTGGCGCACAAAAAGTATTCTCATCGCTTTATAATATTAAAGTTGAGCCACTGCACTCACATGACCTGTTTTAAATATGTTTTAGTGCATCTGAAAGTGTTCATTATCTGTCAATAGAGACTCAGTGAACCATCGGATTTCATCAAAAATATCTTCATTTGTGTTCAGAAGATGAACGAAGGTCTTACGGGTGTAGAACGACATGAGGGTGAGGAATTAATGACAGAAATTCATTTTTGGGTAATTTTATATATTCAATATTAATGGAATGTTTACATGTAAAATTTCAAAATGTATGTGTTCAAGTATGTCTCCAAATAAATATTTGATATTAAATGAATACAATTAAATACTTTTATTTAATGTATTGAATATTTAATAAAAAAGTGAACCAGCAGAATTCAATACATAACATATGGAAGTATTTGTACATACGATGCAGGTACGGGAATTAGTATGAATTCACCCCATGAGTAATATAAACAATATATTTTTCCATCTTTGAAAATGTCAACGTCCCTCAACAGCAGAAAATGAGATTCTTCAGTGACGGATGGCCTTCATTCATTATGCTTCTGTTTTCTGGTCTCATTACAACAACGCACACACACTGAGGATCTGCAAGGACAGTTTTCATGAAGGCCACTAGGAGTTGTGTGCATGTTATTCTTTCTAGAAATGTCTTACTAAAAGCATTTAATAGTTCAATGAAACTATGTGATATATTTTATGTCCCCTAACAGAAACATGTTTCCAGCCAACCTCGTTCAAGCCACATTTCAACAGGTAAGAATCCCCAGTTAGCCGTGAATCAGTCTCTCTCCTTATAATGACAATGAACCGTTGAATTAATGCATGCAGTTTTCAACTTTCAATAACTGAACATTCCAGAGGCATTATTGTGTTTTCCTCAAAACATTAAATTTTAAGCAAATATTTGTGTGTAAAACAACTTCATAACTGGTTGTGTCTTGCGTTAGAAACAACACAACCTGCTTTTACATGGTCAAGAGTGCCTAGAAAGAACTTTGTGTTCATACCAGAGTCAAGTGTTATTTTAGTATCTCTACATGAGATAATGCAGTTAATATTAATATTTTGAATCAGTTTGTTTTTAGTGTTTTTGTCATTTTTATTAAATGTCTATAAGTATTTTTTATTGATTTTTATGTTAGTTTAAATTATTTTGGTAAGAGTTAAACTATATTAAAATAAGAAATGTTGCCTCGGCAAATAGCTGAAATAGAATAAGTTAGATTTCATTTTTATTTCAATTAACTTTTATTGTATTTCAACTAATAATTTTTTTGAATGGTTTTAATTTCAGTTAAATTCCTGCCAGGAATTACTTAATTTCCAAGAAATTTCTCAGAATGATTCACTTGTCAATCAATTCTCAAAGACCCGCCCCCTTTAGTTACTGTTGCTATGAAGTCATGCGCTCTCATGCCACACATCATGTTCTCACAAAGTGAAAAATGCATCATGGAGCAAAGAGGACACTGACAACGTATGAAACAGTTTCATAGTTAAAATATTGTAATTTTTTAAAGAAGTTTAATCAATAAATAGCGTCTAGTGTGTGTTTAATGTGTGGTGACAGATCGCTGTAGCTCCTCGTGAACCGATCATCTCTTCATACTAGTTCATTTATAGCATCAAATAAACATGAATGAACATCAGAAGGAATGTTGTTTCAAGCGCGGAAAGACGTGAGGACACACAATTTATCAAGTTCAAGTCCACCAACGTTAATCTACTAACTCCCCTGACTGCTTTGAGGGACAAAATGGCAGATTCAGGGTTATGATTGGTCAGATCGCCTGTCAATCAAACTGATTGCGAAGGGTCAATTACATCTACATCAATTAATGTACATCTGTGATTTATTGTTTAAGATATGGCAACTAATCTGTTTATGGATTGTGTTCATTATTTTAGAATGATTTTGACTTTTTTTTTTTTAAATTGGTGAAGTCTTTTTTAATTTAGTGACATGTTTAGAAGCACTTCTTGACTGATATGAGAACATTTTTTGTCTAAAATGTATGTCTTTCAGCTTCTGAAATAATTTTTCTAGCCATTATATCACTAATATTTACATGAAAACTTTCAAGCAAATGCCTCAAAAACCATGCTTTTTTTATTACTAACATGTGCGCCTGGATGTGAATAATCATACACTGCAAAAAAAAAAAAGTATTTTTGTCATCTTTTCCCGTACAAATATTTAAAAATTCTTAAATCAAGATACATTTACTTGAGAAGTAAAATTCCCTGGGTTTCAAAGTGCGAGTTTTTGAAAATGATACTGTTATAATCTCCGTGCAAACTGTAAAAATGCGAATTTGTGGAAATGGTGAAATCTTGAGCATTTGTATTACATGTTCAGAAGCGTAGTTTTTTTTTTTGGTTGTTTGTTTTTGCAAAATGACATCGCCATCTACTGGCCTGGCAGCAGAATACAGCGTTTTTCGAATCCGTGTGATCGTTGTTGTCTGTACGCGAAAAACATTTTAGTACGTTGACGTCATGTACAGAGCTTCTGCTCTGATCACAAAGTGCTTGACAAACTGAAGTCAAATAAAAACATTTCATTTTTTTCTCTCTTTAGTATCGTACCAACAGTGTGCCCATAATGAAGACGCCCAAGGCGACAGTGGCCACCAGTCTGACGGAGAGCACCACCCGCCGCACGCTCATCTACGGCATTCAGGATGACAACGGGACGGACATCCAGAACTTTCAGCTGGATCTGACTCCGCCTCCGGATGTGGTGATGCGAACGCTTCCTGGCACCAGTGAGGGCATGAACGTCTTGGGGATTGTCATTTTCTCTGCCACCATGGGTGAGAACACTGCCACAGAGATAATAAGCGACATTCGAGAATTAATGTTGTATTTTCATATCATATCTCTGCTTATTTTTGCACAGGCATAATGTTGGGCAGAATGGGTCCTAACGGCAGTGCTCTGGTTAACTTTTGCCAAAGTCTAAATGAAGCGGTGCTGAAAATAGTTGCTATTGTCATCTGGTAAGATTTTGCTTTGATTTTAATGTTAAAAGTGATAAAACATTCCCTGCTTAACCTTATAAAGCCTGACATGATAGACAGAAAAATATAGTTTATTGAACATTTAGACAAATTATGTTTTAAAAAGAAAATGCATGTGCATGTGTGTTTTTATGGCTCATATAGTGAGAATATGGAGCTCATCCTTGAAGAGTTTTATTCAAACGGAGCAAAAATATACAATTTTATGATAAAAGTTGTGTAGTTTTAAAACAAATAATGCAATGCAATACAATGATGAACAAATAAATGTTCCTCAAATGAGATGATATTTGATTTTTTTTTTTTGAGTCCAGTAAGCGTTCATCTTGAAATATCACTAACGATATAAATGTCATTCTTACGTTTACTTCATAAAAATCAGAAAAGATTTCAAAGCAAAAAGAGAGAATTATGTTTCTGCGCAGGTACTTCCCGTTCGGCATCGTGTTTCTGGTGGCCGGTAAGATCCTGGAGATGAGCGACCCGTCGGCGATGGGGAAGAAACTTGGCTTTTACGCCATCACCGTGGTGATGGGCCTCATTCTGCACGGCCTCTTCATCCTGCCCAGCATGTACTTCTTCATCACCAAGAAGAGCCCCATCGTCTACATCCGAGGAATCCTGCAGGCGCTGCTCATCTCACTGGCCACGTCCTCCAGGTACAGCACACAAACACCAGAGAACACAATTACAGAGGTCACATTTATCCTGTTATTCTTTTGCTAAATCTCTTTAACTAACAAAAGCCACATCATCCTCCAAGAAGTGACATCGTTTTTTGCTGGTAAAAGAGCACAAATGTCAGTATTAGCAACAAATTTGACGAATGAGAATGAAAGAGTCTCTTCTGCTCACCAAGGATGCATTTATTTGATCTAAAGTACAGTAATATTGTGAAATATTATTATCATATAAAATAACTGTTTTCTATGTGAATATATGTTAAAATGTGATGATGAAAAGCTGAATTTTCAGCATCATTACTCGAGTTTCAGTGTCACATGATCCTGCAGAAATCATTCTAATATGAGGATTTGATGCTCAAGAAACATTTGTTATCATTTTCAATGTTGAAAACATATAAAAACTATATATATATATATATATATATATATATATATATATATATATATAAAATTAATGAGTCCAAACTTTTGAACAGTAGCGTGTAAATATAAAAAACTTCAGCTCATTATTGTCTTGCCTTTATGAAGTTTTAACCCTCAGCTGTTGCTTGCTTAGCCTAGCTAAAGCAATCTTTTCTTTCTTTCTTTTATTTCAATGAAATTAATGTACTAATATATATATATATATATATATATATATATATATACAGAATATTAAATAAAAAAACATTATCAAACTAAATATATATATATATATATATATATATATATATATATATATATATATATTTATATTTAGTTCGATAATGTTTTTTATTTAATATTCTGTATTTTTAGGGGGTTTATGGTCTTAAATTATAATTATGGAATAGTTATTATCTATTGATTACCTGTTAATCACTTTTTGAGCATATACAGTATATATAATAATATAAATATAATCTAGTTGTGTTCAATATTTGAACTTGATATCTCAAAAAATTTGCTTTTGGTAAGATTTTGTTTGGGCACAGTAACAAACGAGATGAAAATTCGCTTCATATTCGTTTCCAATGCGCTCATTTTTGGAAACCCGAGGAGTACAAGTGTGACTGTTTTTTTTACCCCAGGATCATTTAACCCTTTCAAATCGTCCAAATTTTTTGTGTATGTGTTCACACCAAGTTTACAAAGTTTCATACCATCCCACTGAAGTAAAAAATGTGCACCCCAGCATGTTTCTGAAAGTCTGGTTTACACTTTCATAGCAATATACCCATAAATATAAAACACAAACATATTCATTTTATAATTCAAAAGTAGTTTTTCACTCAAAATTTTTGCTGCCATTCCACGATTTGTGTCCCAGGAAAGAGGTTTGTGCTTACAGAATTTCATCACACGTCTGAAGCTCTCGTTTCAAACTACACACCCCGTCGGGAGGAGGCTGTGACCCTGCATCCATGATAGAGAGAGGGAAAACATCATAAATATTGGACAAGCACTCATCCACATGAGAAATTTCATCAATACATTTACCCTTTGGTCAACTCACTCTGCCAGTGGCTGTGGTTCGCATGTGTCCACTTAAAAACAATTTTTTTTTTAATGGCAGTTATTTTCTTCTCTCTGTTGTGAAACATTATACACTTTAAAAATATAGCTCCACCACACAACACTCATCTGTAATTTATTCATAACAGTGATGCTTTACTTCAATCTTTCTTGCAGTAATTGCATCATGTGATTGTTTGCACATAAACATATTGTTGTGAGGTTGTGGGTGGTTATACAATATGAAGAGAAACCTTTGCAACAGATGGTGAAATATTTAGAAGCACTTTCTACACTATGGTGATAAATGTGTATTTTCTCAGAATGGATTTAAATATGGCAAATTGTGTTTCTGATGATAGCTGTATGAATAATGAATATGAGTTTGATTTATGAATGACGTGAGATCCTTTTTAATTTGCAGTTCTGCCACTCTGCCTATCACCTTCAAGTGCCTGCTGGAGAACAATCACATAGACCGGCGGATCATTCGCTTTGTGCTGCCCGTGGGAGCCACCATCAACATGGACGGGACTGCGCTGTATGAGGCGGTGGCAGCCATTTTTATTGCCCAGGTCAACAACTACGAACTAGACTTTGGCCAAATCATCACTATCAGGTATGTTTGAAAATTTAAGTCAAGTTCGTAAAAACATTTGTTCTATATCATTTTTTTTCCCCATAAAAGGGTTTTATTAAAAAACAAAGGGTCACACTTTATTTTAAGGTGTCAGTATTACAGTGTAATTATACATTTAAGTACTCAGTAATGACAATTAACTACATGTACTTACTATAGGGTTAGGATGAGGGTTTGGTTTAGGGTTAATTGCATGTAATTAAGCATCATTTCTAGGCATTACTATGGTAAATACATGTAACATATGTAACAATGACACTGTAAAATAAAGTGTTACCAAACAAAGTTCTGTCATGAAACTCTAGATGGCGCAGGCTGATCGGTCGATTGGTTCTTGCTGTATCTGTAGCCAATGAGCTTGCTGATCAACATACAAATACTTGGTCAGCATTTGTTGTAGAAGCTGCAGCACACTTTCAGAAACCCTCCACCATCCCCAGCTCCACCTGTATAGACCTGCTATGGGTAATTCATGTATGCTATACTGTACAGCAGCAGCATGTCTTACTTGCTCACAACAGTGTGTCATGTATGTATTGGCAGTAGTAAGTCCTGTACTTGCTCTACAGCAGCAGTAGCAATAACCAATAGCAGAGCATCAGCAGCAATAAACAAAAGCAGAAGCAGCAGCAGTAATAACAGCAGTAGCAGGAATAACCAACAGTAGCATCAATAACAGCAGCAGCAACAGTAACAGCAGTAGCAATAACCAACAGCAGACAAGCAGCAATAACAGTAACAACATCAATAACCAACAGCAGACAAGCAGCAATAACAGTAGCATCAATAACAGCAGCAGCAACAGTAAAAGCAGTAGCAATAACCAACAGCAGCACTAACAGTAGCAGCATCAATGGCAGCCGCAGCAATAACAGTAACAGCAGTAGCAATAACCAACAGCAGAGAAGCAGCAATAACAGTAGCAACATCAATAACCAACAGCAGCACTAACAGTAGCAGCATCAATAGCAGCTGCAGCAATAACAGCAGCAGCAGAAATAACCAACAGTAGCATATAACAGCAATAACAGCAGCAGCAGCAGCAATAACAGCATTAGCAATAACCAAAAGCAGAGAAGCAGCAATAACAGTAACAACATCAATAACCAACAGCAGACAAGCAGCAATAACAGCAGCAGCAGTAACAGCATTAGCAATAACCAAAAGCAGAGAAGCAGCAATAACAGTAGCAGCAGCAGAAATAACCAACAGTAGCAGCATCAATAACAACAGCAGCAACAACAACAGTAACAGCAGTAGCAATAACTGCAGCAGACAAGCAGCAATAACAGTAGCAGCATCAATAGCAGCTGCAGCAATAACAGCAGCAGCAGAAATAACCAACAGTAGCATATAACAGCAATAACAGCAGCAGCAATAACAGCAGTAGCAATAACCAACAGCAGACAAGCAGCAATAACAGCAGCAGCAGTAACAGCATTAGCAATAACCAAAAGCAGAGAAGCAGCAATTACAGTAGCAGCAGCAGAAATAACCAACAGTAGCAGCAATAACAGCAGCATCAATAACCAACAGCAGCACTAACAGCAGCAGCAGTAACAGCATTAGCAATAACCAAAAGCAGAGAAGCAGCAATTACAGTAGCAGCATCAATAACAGCAGCAGCAGCAATAACAGCAGCAGCAATAATAACAGCAGCAGTAATAACCAACAGCAGACAAGCAGCAATAACAGTAGCAGCAGCATCAATAACCAACAGCAGCACTAACAGCAGCAGCAGCAGCAGCAGCAGCAATAACAGCAGTAGCAATAACCAACAGCAGAGAAGCAGCAATAACAGTAACAACATCAATAACAGCAGCAACAGGAGCACCAGAAATAACAGAAGCAGCAATAACCAACAGCAGCAGCGTCGCAGATCTATTCCGCCAAGACCAAACATATCAACAATGTCATATCCTTTATCATGCCAAACACAGAGTTATCATGACAGAACTAATATAAGCGCAAACATAATGAAATTCTACTATATACAGACTAGACTGCAAAAAGCAGAATTATTGCAGTTAGCTAAAACTTAAATGATAAAAAAAAAAATTGTTACTTGAAATGAATTAAAACCTCAGGGATGGAGAAAATAAAAATGAATAAAAACTTTGAAAAGACATATTTAAAAAATAACACACAACACAATTAATTAAAATTATTAATACAAACTATAACAAAATCTCAACAATACTAAAATAACACTGGCATGAGAAATTTATCACTATTTGACTCATCCATTCATCAATCTGTTCATCAATCTAGCTAAATAGCTAGCTCTGGATTTACAGTATTTTGCACATGCAGATCTTCATGATCCAGAGACTGAATGAAGCCGGAGAGACACTTTAATCCAGCTGTATGATGCACAAAAGAGCATTATGTAACAGCAGTCCATTATTTATGCAATTGTAAAAGTCTAGAGGAAGTAATAAATATCTTGCGACAATGCATTTTACCATTTCAAAGCTCTTTCCATGTTAAAGTGGCCCTTGTGCATGGAACCTATTCCTATAATAAATAAATATTCTCCAATATCACAGTTTCTTATTGTGCTCAGTTTGAAGTACAAAGAGGTGCTATAGATATATATTTGAAAAGAACTCAAGTCCTATTCTATCTGTGGATAGACGATGAACAAGTTACTCATGACCTCAATGGAAATATTTTCATTGATAATCAAAGGCTTTGCATTGTTTCACAGTTGCGTGCAGTGTGTATTTATTTTGGCGGTCATATTAACAGATTGCAAAATTGCATTGCAGAGTTCCAGCAGTGCAAATATAATATTAGTGACAGCATTAAAATTTTCACTTGCCATTCAAATGACTTACAAATAATTTACTCTGGTAGTTTCACATTTCCCTCATCCATGTGAGCGCGTGCACATGCTCATGCGGGGTGTATTTTAGCACGCACAGGACAGCTGCTGCTGCGCAGATGTGGCGATGCGTGCTTGACAGAACCATCATTCGTTAGATCTTTTGGCATGCAGCATTATCTCGGAGCTTTGGTGCCCTCCGCAGAGCCATAAATATTCCTCATCCGGTCTGGAACACCAAGCACATAATTCAAAGTGCATACTTCAGAGTTTACTATGTGCATTACATCATAGAGTGACATGGAGACCTCGCAATCTTGCGAATGGAAGGTCAGGTGAAGAAATGGAGGGTAAGAAGATATAGGGATAGAGAGCCAGAGAGCATTTTGGGTAGCGCTGTTACAGGGATAAACGCTGCTGTCACATGGCTGTCTTACAGCAGGATTATTGTGCAGTTTTCAATTGTCCCCCCCACCCTCACCACCCTTCCTAAAATCCATCAACTCTCTCTCTCTCTCTCTCTCTCAACCCTAGCTTTCATATGCTCTGTGTTGGGGGTTGAACGAGCCTGTTGCACACCACATGTATAAGCAGGGTAATAGCACAGTGCATTTATTCTTTTGCCCATATTAAGAGGTTACAGAATTCACCCTCACACTGCAGTGCAACAGCAGCAAGCAGTTATTGTGGTGCTTATATTAACAGGTTACTTCGGAAGCTTGTTTCCGCCACGATGGAAGCTTGTTTTTCTCGCAATTCTGACTTTATATCTCGCAATTCTGACTTTATATCCCGCAATTCTGACATTATATCTCGCAATTATGACTTTATATCTCGCAATTATGACTTTATATCCCGCAATTCTGACTTTTTTTTCTCAGAATTGCGTTGTAAACTTGTAATTGCAATTATAAAGTCACAACTGTGAGTTATAAAGTCAGAATTGCGAGATATAAATTTAGAATTGCTTGATATAAAGTCAGAATTGCGAGATATAAATTTAGAATTGCTTGATATAAAGTCAGAATTGCGAGATATAAATTTAGAATTGCTTGATATAAAGTCAGAATTGCGGGATATAAAGAGAGATTTGCATGATATAAAGTCAGAATTGCGAGATATAAAGTCAGAATTGCGGGATATAAAGTCAGAATTGCGGGATATAAAGAGAGATTTGCATGATATAAAGTCAGAATTGCGGGATATAAAGAGAGATTTGCAAGATCTAAAGTCAGAATTGCGTGATATAAAGTCAGAATTGCGAGATATAAAGTCAGAATTGCGAGATATAAAGTCAGAATTTCGTGATATAAAGTCAGAATTGCGAGATATAAAGTCAGAATTGCGGGATATAAAGAGAGATTTGCATGATATAAAGTCAGAATTGCGAGATATAAAGTCAGAATTGCGTGATATAAAGTCAGAATTGCGTGATATAAAGTCAGAATTGCGGGATATAAAGAGAGATTTGCATGATATAAAGTCAGAATTGCGAGATATAAAGTCAGAATTGCGTGATATAAAGTCAGAATTGCGAGATATAAAGTCAGAATTGCGTGATATAAAGTCAGAATTGCGAGATATAAAGTCAGAATTGCGGGATATAAAGTCAGAATTGCGGGATATAAAGTCAGAATTGCGATATCTAAAGTCAGAATTGCGTGATATAAAGTCAGAATTGCGAGATATAAAGTCAGAATTGCAAGATATAAAGTCAGAATTGCGAGATATAAAGTCAGAATTTCGTGATATAAAGTCAGAATAGCGAGATATAAAGTCAGAATTGCGAGATATAAAGTCAGAATTGCGAGATATAAAGTCAGAATTGCGAGATATAAAGTCAGAATTGCGAGATATAAAGTCAGAATTGCGAGATATAAAGTCAGAATTTCGTGATATAAAGTCAGAATAGCGAGATATAAAGTCAGAATAGCGAGATATAAAGTCAGAATTGCGAGATATAAAGTCAGGATAGCGAGATATAAAGTCAGAATTGCGAGATATAAAGTCAGGATTGCGAGATATAAAGTCAGAATTGCGAGATATAAAGTCAGGATTGCGAGATATAAAGTCAGAATTGCGAGATATAAAGTCAGGATTGCGAGATATAAAGTCAGAATTGCGAGATATAAAGTCAGAATTGCGAGATATAAAGTCAGGATTGCGAGATATAAAGTCAGAATTGCGAGATATAAAGTCAGGATTGCGAGATATAAAGTCAGAATTGCGAGATATAAAGTCAGAATTGCGAGATATAAAGTCAGAATTTCGTGATATAAAGTCAGAATTGCGAGATATAAAGTCAGAATTGCGAGATATAAAGTCAGAATAGTGAGATATAAAGTCAGAATTTCATAATATAAAGTCAGAATTGCAAGTTATGAAGTCTGAACATGTACATTATGCCGCTTATTACACAGCTACTGCCACATAAGTGAATAATTAGGCACAAAATATTGATCTGAGTCTACAAATTTTATTAGCTCTTTAAACGCAAAGTTTCCACAGAGAGAGCAGTTGCTAGCGCAGCAAGTTCAAATTAGACGGACATTTAAGGGATACAGTACAGTCACACCACTTATTAAACGGCATTTCACCAGATAAATAATTATGGCGATAAGAGATATTGATCTGAGATGAAACTGCTTTAAAATCGTACAGTATACAAAACAATAGTTGCAAAACGGCAGAAACGAGCATTGCGAGAAATGTCAGAATTATGATAAACTCCCAACTCTCCCAAAAATATTTTTTCGTCCTCAGAATTGGACTTTACAGCGCAATTGTGAGTTTATATTCCGCAATTCTGACTTTAATAAATACTGTGAGATAAAAGTCGCAATTATCTTTTAAATAGTTTTATTCCTTGGCAGCTTCCATACCATGGTCTCTAGTCTGTGGTGTAACGATTTGTTTACCATGTTTTTCAGTATTACAGCGACAGCAGCGAGCATCGGTGCAGCCGGGATCCCACAGGCCGGCCTGGTCACCATGGTAATTGTGTTGACATCCGTAGGACTGCCCACTGATGACATCACTCTCATTATCGCTGTTGATTGGGCCTTGTAAGTACTGACCTGCTGTATGTTTTCAGACTTTCACGTAGAAACTACATTTTATCAGTGCAGCGTTAGGGGCCGTATGGTTTTCCATCGTATTCCGACATAAACATGTTGTATGTAGACATATTTGAGCAGTATTTCCGATGACTGTGTGTACGAGAACACCTGAGATGGGTATTTTGACATTTTTCTGTGCATGTATTTGACCGTTCAGGCGCAAGAATATGCGAAAGAGGAAATGCGTCTGTGTTTGTGCGGCAGTGCGCACAGATAACAGTGTGCGAGTACCAAATTGAGTTCTCTTTCACCTCTTCTCGCACTGGAATGGTGTCAAATCGCTTGAATGTTTAAACTGGCAAGACAAAACACGTCCAAATGATAAACTTTCACTCTATGATGGTTAAACTTTACAGTAAATCTTTGGAATCACACCGAACTATGGGGCCTGGTCCGTACGGATCAACAATGATCCATTACACCCCTACCTTTAAGTGAATTTTAACATAATGACTGTTTGTCCTCACCTCTTCAGAGACAGATTTCGCACCATGGTCAATGTGATGGGCGACGCTCTGGCCACAGGAATCATGGCCCATATCTGCAGAAAGGATTTCATCAAAGAGGGAGATGGGGTGAGTTACCTAAAAACATCATATCATATCTCTAGTTGACATATAACATGGACCATTTTTTTTATTCCAAATCAAGATAAATTATAGATAGTAGTGCTGCCCTCTAATGGACTAGAAGAGGCTTTGTCGACCAAAATTTTATTAGTCGGTTAGAAAAAAAAAACTTGAGGCGAAGTCACGCAGGAACAGATTGTTAATGACGGGTGCTTGTGGAAATTACAGTATGCCGGGCAGGAAATCCAAACTTTCTCCTATCGATCCATTGATCTCAAACATTGCTTATCATTTGAAACATGTAGCAACTTCACATGGCTGCTCGCGCCAACGTTAACCTAGATAAATGTGAGCTATTATTATGCGCATATCTGGGGCGTGGAAACTGAAGTATTGCGCAACATGGAGGTGCCGATGCGATCACTGCCATTTTTTCCAGACATATAAGAGTAATACATCATTCGAAACTGTATTTTATTTGTGTAAACTCACAATAACACTAAAACCTTTGTAAAAGAAAACAAGCAGGATGTGCTCTCTGCTGTCTCGGTCACTGATTAACCGAAACTCAGTGTATACTTTCCTCACAGACATGAGAAATATATCTATAGAAATGTCTACTTTTAAACAAACCAATTCAAAATACTCTCTGCTTATGTATTCCATATAAAAGGAGCATTTCTCTTTTTCGGAGCATTCACTGTACTGTGGAGATGCAACTTCATCTTTGCAGCTGACGCTGACTCAGAAAACACTAGTTTATTAATAAATAATAATTAAAATGTCTCCTTGCTATTTTTTTACTTTTGCTGGTACTTTGCGGCAAGCTTTATGTTTGCGCTTGAGTGCGGAATAGGCTATTTTTTGACTATATAAATGTTCGTTATGCTTTAGTATTCTCCCTTATATGTTTAAGTTATTAAATTAACATAAATGTGCGATTAGTTGACTAATGGCTTAAACTAATGACTACAAAGTGTCGAGCATTAATTTTTTTTCATTTTATTTTTTCCAAAAGACCATTTTTCATTTAAAATAATAATTATATTTATAATAAATGTAAAAAAAAAAATAGATATTAAATATAACATCTGCACTATTTCTGTAGCACTATTTAAGTAGAGAACAATTTAAATGTAAATTGTCAATTTTGTTGACAAGTACTGCTGTCATTAAACCAAAAAATGTAATTTTTCAGCTTGAAACTGCTTGCTATGCTTGGAATATAATGAAAAATTATGATGCAAAATAAAGAGTATTTTCTATAGTTGGAACCCAATATATATGCAAAGGAAAGATTAAAAAAAAACAGCTATTTATGAAGTAAACTCAAGTATTCCTGCAGTGTGACAAACATGATGGATGGATGGATGGACGGATAGATCGATCTACACCCCAAATAGATCTACAAATTTAATGCATGTCCAATGACAATTTAAGATATTTCGTTTAGATGGAGCAGAACAACTTCACGGAACCTTTTGCACTCACTCACACCTGCATATATTTACACAAACACAAAGACTGAGTTCGACCCTCCCAAGGTTTTTCCCTGCCATTGTCTTCTCTCTGTGGGGTTTGTGAACTGCTATTCTTTGTAATATAAATATAAAAAAGCACGACACGCATAATTTCACTGAACTGCAGTACACTTCTCAAAATTACAAGTTGCATGGACACAGTCCTCTCTGAATGATCATGTCTCTATTTCAGTATCTTTGTACGTGTTTCACAAGGACAGATATGGGTATAATCTTAATTTTACGCCCACACTTTTACGCCCTCAATGTGATGATGATAATGAGGGAGATGTGACTGGAAAATAAGCATGTTAAGGAACTGATAAACATGGTTCTCAAATAATGGGTTTCAATGTTTTACCTTGACAAATACGACAGGTCACCTGATTCAGAACTCCAAGGCTCACAAAGACATCTCAAGGATACCGTATTGAAAATCATTACAAACTTAGCAGCACGAGGAGAGTTCGTGACTATTGCATGTAGATATCTCTAAACAGTATAGTCACGACGAGCTGGAAAAACATGTTTTTTTTAGAAACTATGTAAATATGACATGATACATTGGCACCTTTTCACAGACAGCGATGCGTTTCCACAGCTACCGTTAGCATCATAAATATAGGAAAAATTTTAAATTAAAGCAAACGGGAATGCAAAACATATGTTTGTAGTTTTCATTGCAAATGGTTAGGAAAAAATATGATTTGTCTTTATTTTTTGCTAAACCTGATTGAAGGCATATGTGCACCATATGTTGAGGGACGTTTCTAATTATTCTTCTGTACGTGTGAGTGCTTCTGAGACTGTGATGATCTCATTTTTCCTCTCTTAGTAATTAAGAAGTCATTTCATCCAAGAGCTACTTGTAGTTCAAGGACTATTTGACAAACTAGTTCAAGAGCAAAATGATGATAGCTTATTTAACCCTTATATACCAACACCACCAAAACATGATCAAGTCCCTCACTACGTGATATTTGCTTGGGAAAAAAAACAAAAAACATATTGTTGTCATATCAGCACTTGCATCTATAACTGATGAGGAACACACAGCCGAATTATAGCCATGTTGATATTCAGTAAACAGTTCATTCTTAAAAACTTGTGTAATAAAATGTTCACTTTGAGAGTTTAATATATTCTTTAAAAAAAAGCAAAAATGCACTAAAAAGTCAAAATCTTCTTGAAAATTGCCACTTCATAAATAAGTTAAATTTGGACACTGATTCAAGACCAGCTGCTTATTTCTGGAAAATTCCCATATCAAAAAACAGTAATTTTGCACCGTATTTGCTAATTTCTAGGAAGTGACGAGTTTGATCTCTTTAACACATGAGCTGGAAATGTTTTATATGATATTCCAATTTTGCACACCAGTTAAAAATCGCACCATTAGATTTAAACATAGCTATTGTTAGTTCATGTTAGTTAATGCATTAACTAATGTTAACAAACAGTGTTGGGGAAAGTAACTTATAAAAGTAATGTGTTACAATATTGTGTTACTATCTAAAAAAGTAACTAATTGCGTAAGATACTTTTTATGGAGAGTAATGCTTTGCGTTACTTCTGTAATGTGTAAGGAATGTGTTACAATATTGAGTAACTACCAAAAAAAGTAACTAATTGTGAAAGATAGTTAGTTTTAATGGAGAGTAATGCTTTGCGTTACTTCTTTAATGTGTAAGTAATGTGTTACAATATTGAGTAACTACCTAAAAAAGTAATTAATTGTGTTAGATAGTTACTTTTTATGCGAAGTAACATGTTTCGTTACTTTTGTAATGTGTTAGTAATGTTACAATATTGTGTTACTCCCTAAAAAGTAACTAATTACATTAGATAGTTACTTTTTATGGAAAGTAATGCATTTTGTTATTTTTGTAATGTGCAAGTAATTTGTTACAATATTGCGTTACTACCTAAAAAAGTAACTAATTGTGTTAGATAGTTACTTTTTATGGAGTAATGCTTTGCGTTACTTCTCTAACGTGTAAGTAATGTGTTACAATATTGCGCAACTACCTAAAAAAGTAACTAATTGTGTTAGATAGTTACTTTTTATGGGAAGTAACATGTTTCGTTACTTTTGTAATGTGTTAGTAATGTGTTACAATATTGTGCTACTCCCTAAAATGTAACTAATTACATTAGATAGTTACTTTTTATGGAAAGTAATGCATTTTGTTATTTTTGTAATATGCAAGTAATTTGTTAAAATATTGTGTTACTACCAAAAAAAGTAACTAATTGTGAAAGATAGTTAGTTTTTATGAAGAGTAATGCTTTGCATTACTTCTGTAATGTGTAAGTAATGTGTTACAATATTGCGTAACTACCTAAAAAAGTAACTAATAGTGTAAGATAGTTACTTTTTATGAAGAGTAATGCTTTGCGTTACTTCTGTAATGTGTTAGTAATGTGTTACAATATTGTGTTACTCCCTAAAATGTAACTAATTACATTAGATAGTTACTTTTTATGGAAAGTAATGCATTTTGTTATTTTTGTAATATGCAAGTAATTTGTTACAATATTGCGTTACTACCAAAAAAAGTAACTAATAGTGTAAGATAGTTACTTTTTATGGAGAGTAATGCTTTGTGTTACTTCTGTAATGTGTAAGTAATGTGTTACAATATTGCGCAACTACCTAAAAAAGTAACTAATTGTGTTAGATAGTTATTTTTTATGGGAAGTAACATGTTTCGTTACTTTTGTAATGTGTTAGTAATGCATTACAATATTGCGTTACTCCCTAAAAAGTAACTAATTACATTAGATAGTTACTTTTTATGGGAAGTAATGCATTGTGTTATTTTTTTATTGTGCAAGTAATTTGTTACAATATTGTGTTGCTACCTAAAAAAGTAACTAATTGCGTTAGTTACTTTTTATGGAAAGTAATGTGTTAAATTACTTTTGAGTTACTTTGTGTCAGCTGAGCTGGGCTTGCATGTTTTTTTTTTAATAAAAAAATGAAAGTTCTATTTTTGGTAAAACTAAAGGGAAATCAATAAGCCTCAGGCTGAAGAAAATGCTAATTCACGCCTGTACAGTAGAGGGCGCAGCAATAAAAACAAAAATGAAAATGATTTTTGCTTATTAGTGTGGTTGAATTGGATCATCGAAAGTCAGCAGCAAAGACATTGGTTAATAAAGTGAGATTAAATACATAAAGTATATTTGTGTAATTAAAGATTTAATCAGTTACTTCAGTTTGCATAATATTCTGAGTTTTCACTGCTTTTATTCATTTTGAGGAACACTGAATCTGATTTTGTGTAAGTGAGATGAGTAAATGCATGTTCACATTAGTCTAGAACATGTTCACACATGAACTTACTCCCGATTTCTCCCAAAATGGAGACAGGAGAGCTGCCAGTCAACAAATGGAAAAGCAAAGTCACTTGCATTACTTATTTGAAAAAAGATATTTTGTTGTAAATTTAAGAGTAATGCGTTACTTTACTCGGTACTTGAAAAAAGTAATCTGATTACATAACTCAAGTTACTTGTAATGCGTCACCCCCAACACTGTTAACAAATGAGACCTTACTGTAAAGTGTTTGAGATTTCAGTCGAACAGAGCAATAATAGAAATACCCCATTTCTCCACAGGTCCCTCTCATCTGCGAAACAAAGCCTGTGACTAACCAGGGTTTGCCAAACTGTCAGCAGAACAATGGTAGTTTCCAGCCCCCGCCACCAGAGGGCAAACCCGAGCACATCCCTCCAGACGTGGCCCGCCTCATGCAGCTGGAGGAAGGAGTCCGTCCGCCGCCTCCAGATCGGAAAAAGCCGCCCATTCCACCTCGGCACCTGAAACACAGAGACAAGGACCATTGTGCCATAGATATGAACGGTCTCGAGACTAACGTATAGCGCCCGTCAGAACCTTTCAGGACGCAGACTGAAATCGACTGGACAAAACAAGTCCACACACATGGGAACGGACGAACAGACATGTTTTATTTCCTTTCCGTTTTTCTCTGAAACGTTCATGAGGCAACACATGGTATGATCCTGCACATATGGGCCACAGTAATGCCACTGTTGGCAGCACATCCCAGTCGACACATTCAGTGCATTAGATAATGTCAGGATGGAAAGAGAAACCAGGTCACGGTCCACAACACCAAGCCAGCCTGTTTCTTTGGGTCCATGGCCTTGAGAGCGAAACTTTTCCTGTAGCGTATCAGAAACATGATTCAAGACTGTCAAAAAAGCATGAGTGAATTGTAAATACAAACATAGCTGTGTACTCTATGCGGTGTGTTTTTTTATTTCTCAAGTTTATATATAATTTTATATCTTATATTTGATTCTTGTCTCTTTAAGCAGGCATTGTAAAAATATTGTAAAGATCGCAGGTGTGCGTGAAAATTGACTGTGATGTTGAATGTTTTATGTTATCGGACATTGTAAAAAAAAAAAAAAAAAAAAAAAAGATGTTCTTCCTCAGTATTTTTTGTCTTGTTTTCCAGTAAAAATATCTAAATATTTTTAAAATAAGATACATTTACTTGAGAAGCAAAATGACATAAGAGGAGACTCGTTTTCTGAAAAATCGATCAAAATTAATTGGCTTTACAAACAATAAAAGCTAGTGGGGTCAGAAAAATCAAATTAAAAGTCACTTAATTTTGATACATTTTTCAGAAAGCAAGACTTGTATCTTGATAAATGTATCTTGATTTAAGAATGTTTAACCCTCACGTTGTGTTCGGGTCATTTTTTTCCCGAAAATGCTAGTTACACTGCAAAAAATGCTTTCTTACTTTGTATTTGTGTCTTTTTTCCAGTCAAAATATCTAAAGATTCTTAAATCAAGATGCAATTTCGATACAAGAAAAATGACTAGATATTTAATCTTGTTTCCTGGGGAAAAAAATCTTAAGAAAAATTATCTGAGAAAAATATCTTGTTTTCCGTTTGCATTAAAGGGTTAGTTCACCCAGAAAGATACTAAAACATATTTAAATCAGTTCATGTGAGTACAGTGGTTCAACCGCAATATTATAAAGCGACGAGAATACTTTTTGTGTGCCAAAAAAAACTAAATAACGACTTTATTCAACAATATCTAGTGATTGGCGATATCAAAACTGATTCATGAAGCTTCACGAATCTTTTGTTTCGAATCAGTGATTCAGTTTGCGAATCAAACTGCCAAAGTCTCCTGAACTATTCAAATTTCGAGTCACTTATGATGTAACGAAGCTTCGTTTACTGAAATCATGTGACTTTGGTGCGCCGAACCATTGAATCGAATCAAAAGATTCGTAAAGCTTCATGAATCAGTGTTTTGAAATTGTCCATCACTAGATATTGTTGAAAAGTCGATATTTAGTTTTTTTGGCGCACAAAAAGTATTCTCGTCACTTTATAATATTAATGTTGAACCACTGTACTCACATGAACAGTTTTAAATATGTTTTAGTGCATCTGAAAGTGTTCATTATCTGTCAATAGAGACTCACTGAACCATCGGATTTCATCGAAAATATCTTCATTTGTGTTCTGAAGATGAACGAAGGTCTAACGGGTGTAGAACGACATGAGGGAGAGGAATTAATGACAGAAATTTCATTTTAACCCTTCATTTTTAACCTTTCAATGCAAACGGAAAACAAGACATTTTTCTTAACCCAATTAGAAGATAATTTTACTAGATTTAAGCAAGATTTTTTTTCACCCAGGAAACAAGACTAAATATCTTGTAATTTTCTTATGTTGAAAATGTATCTTGATTTGAGAATTTTTAGATATTTGTGCTTGAAATAATACAAAAATACTCAGTAATTTTTGCAGTGTACCGACTTTACTCATCCTAGGTATTACTACTTCCCCAATATTTTTTGAGAATTTTTGCAGATTTTTTACTCTCGTGGTGTTCCTGGTCAAAAATGACCGGCCTACAAAAATTAGCTTATAAATATGCTGTATTATCACCAAATATTGGATTCAATCTTTTTGTCAACTTGTTTTCTTTCAATTAGCACAGGTTTTGTATTCATTTTTTAAACTGATTGATTGTAGGCCTCATTGATCTGAGCTCATACTAAAAACACCATCCATTGAAAATGAATGTGGGAGATCGAAAATAAGAGAAACTCATGTTATAGTGCACACACACACACACACATTCATGTACACAAACAATTTTGAGTATTATAGGGTTTCACAGTGACGTTTTCACAGGGTTTTAACTGTATCCTCAAATATAAAGTGTGGCTCAGATCAATGAGGCAAGTTGATCTGACAAGATCGAACAAGTAAAACTAACAACTAAAAGATTGAGAACAGTACAAGTGTGACTTTATTCCATTTTGTACAAAATAAAAGCATTTCAAAACAAACGTCCTTCAACATTAAAACACACTAGTGTGATAAACAGTAAAAAAAATCCGTATTTTGTTGAATATTGACAAATTTATCCACAAATAATGCTTTTTCAGGTGTATAAGCTCAGATCAATGAGACCTATGATCAATATCGGTTCCAAAAATGAATAAAAAACCTAATTGAAAGAAAACAAGTTGACAAAAAGATTGAATCCAAAATTTGATGATAATATAGCATAACGAACGACTTTAAAAATTGTTTGTAAAGGCCGGTCGTTTTTGACCGGGAACGCAAAAGGTGGTTCAGGGTCTTCAACAAATATTTTAAATATTTGTATTGGAAAACAAGACAAAAACAGAGGATATGCAGTGGATATTCTCCTCTCCCGTTCTGTAAAGCGTTTTGACTAACTCAAAAATCACTGAAGGTAAGCAGTGCTAGTCTGGGAAAATAAATAAAAGTGTGATCCCAGTCATATATGGGCATTGAAACTATGATTATTCAAAAATAAACATTGGTCTATAATATATCATGCACATCTCAGAAAGTGTGCTAGATACACTTTACACAAGTACGAAAACGCATGCATAAACTCATCAGAGGTGCATTATCTTGAACTTTCATATTGTTTTTATAAAAATGGTTCAAAACATTTTTGATACATGATAAATTCTCATAGTCTTTCAAAATCCTTTCTTTTCAACTTACACAAGCAGTACTGGGAATGAGGTGCAGTTTAATCGCATTATGAATGTTTTCTGGCACGATTCAGAATGCAATGATGTGCGAAATCATGCTTGCATCGCTAAAAGGGGTTTTTGTTCATGTGCACTGGTTACAAAGCTACTCAAGGGGGCGACTGAGTTACCTTCATATGTCTGTGCCAATAAACTGGATGTTTATAGACAGATACCCGAAAAATAACTCATTGACAGCTTATTTACTGAGCAAGACTCTTTTTTGCTAATGGTTACTTATAGAGAGTACATTCACTCTTAAATTCATTAAGGTTCTATATTGGCATCTGTGGTTCTGCGAAGAACCTTGAATATTCAAATTAAAGTTCTGAAAGGTTTTGTTTTTTTGCTGCAATGTCATTGAAGACTCATTTTGAGTTCCCCAAAGAACCTTTCGGTGAACAGTTCTCAAAAGAAACATTTCTTCTTAGTGTGCATAGTTTGTAAAGAACCTTTTGTGGAATGGAAAGTTTCCATTGATGCCAATGAAGAAAACAAGGTTCTTTAGATAATTAAATGTTCTTTACAGTACTTTTTAAAAAAAAAATAAAGGTTCCAAAAGGGAGGTTTCACAGCGATGCCACAGAAGAACCATATTTGGTTCCCCAAAGAACCTTTTCCACTATAAAGAACCTTTTGTGGAATGGAATGTCAAAGGTTCTTAATGGAACCATTGATGCCAATGAAGAACCGTTATTTTTAAGAGCGTGGAAGCTTTGGGTTGCACAAAAGAGAACAAGATTCTTTAGATTATTAATTGCACTACCTTAAAAATAAAGGTTCCAAAAGGAGGGTTCACAGTGAAGCCATAGAAGAACCATTTTTGGTTCCTCAAAGAGCCTCTAAAAGAACCATTTTGTCCTAGTGTAAAGTGCATTTTAATAATCTAAATAACATTTTTCCACTATAAATAACTCTGAATGGAAAGGTTCCATGGATGTTTAAGGTTCTTCATGGAACCATTGATGCCAATGAAGAACCTTCATTTTGGCATTGTACAAAAGAATTGTCATAGTGAAACATGGTTCTTTAGCTTATTAAATGTTCTTTACTCTACCTTAAAAATAAACGTGCCACAAGGGGGTTTGCAGTGAAGCCATTAAAGAACCATTTTTGGTTCCTCAAAGAACCTTCCAATATAAAGAACCTTTTGTGGAATGGAAAGGTTCCATTGATGCCAATGAAGAAAACAAGGTTCTTTAGATAATTAAATGTTCTTTACAGTACTTTAAAAAAAATAAAGGTTCCAAAAGGGAGGTTTCTCAGTGATGCCATAGAAGAACCATATTTGGTTCCCCAAAGAACCTTTTCCACTATAAACAACCTTTTGTCGAATGGAAAGGTTCCATTGATGTCAAAGGTTCTTAATGGAACCATTGATGCCAATGAAGAACCGTTATTTTTAAGAGCGTGGAAGCTTTGGATTGCATAAAAGAGAACAAGATTCTTTAGATTATTAATTGCACTACCTTAAAAATAAAGGTTCCAAAAGGAGGGTTCACAGTGAAGCCATAGAAGAACCATTTTTGGTTCCTCAAAGAGCCTCTAAAAGAACCATTTTGTCCTAGTGTAAAGAGCATTTTAATAATCTAAATAACATTTTTCCACTATAAATAACTCTGAATGGAAAGGTTCCATGGATGTCAAAGGTTCTTCATGGAACCATTGATGCCAATAAAGAATCTTTATTACTAAAGATTCTTTATAGTGAAAAAAGGTTAATAAATGTTCTTCATACTACCCTTTTAAAAAATAAAAAGGGTGTTTTTACAGTGACGCCATATAGAAGAATCATTTACGGTTTCCCAACGCAAATAACCTTAGGTAGAACAGAAAGGTTCCATGGATTTTAAAGGGTCTTCTTGAACCATTGACGCCAATGGCTCTTTTAAGAATTTTTCAGAAAGGTTCTTTGTGGAACCGAAAACCTTCCTTTGGAACCAATATTTTTTAAGAGTTTTGAAGCAGCACAGAGAATATGACAGTAGTTGACCTGAAAGAGAACATTGGCTGCAGAAGAAGATGCCAATACCAGTTACCTTGCGGCAATTCTGAGTATGCATATTTCTTAACTTAGTGAAAAAGCATTTAAGCTCACGTACTTGCGTAGAGTATATTTCAGGCACTCTAACGTGTATGTCGCGGCCTCTAATCTCTGCTGAAGTGCGTCCCGCTCTCATTTATGCTGATTACGGCCCATCTCAGTAAAGCCGTGGCACGCGGGGCGGTTCATGGCCGGCTGCTGCAGTCTCTCAGAGCTGATTAAAGCGCTCAGCTGTACTCACAGCTTTTCTCATTGACATATATAGAGTGTCCCATGTGCTCTTTGTGATTAACTGAATTAGGTTGAAATCCCTCTCTCAGAGTTTGACATTGATGCACAGAATCGGTTCTCGAGGGGTAAACGCGGACGGGATATCCATGCTTGGAGGAGAACTGCATCATTTACATTTACATTTAGTCATTTAGCAGACGCTTTTATCCAAAGCGACTTACAAGTGAGGAAAACAAACAAGCGATTCTTCATGAATTGGCAAATAGACACAATACAATACAAGTTTCAGACATTGCTCAGTACCATAAGCAAGAGTAGGAAGGGAAAAGGGAAGGATAGAAGGACAGCATCAAGTAGAGAGAAGATATATTTATTTGACAGCAGTTTTCTTGTGATCATAAGGAAATAAAAATAAACTGCACATCATCACTCACCTACTTCTCAGAATCAGTTCATCATTCCTCAAGTTGGCAGGCGATGAAATTGATCGCAGTGTTGGACACTGATGTGGCGGACATCCATCAGCTTGAATGCAGCAGAAGATTTATTGAGTGTTTAGAAACAGCATTATTTATCTCTACACCACAGAAAAGCAGGAGAAGATGGCATTTAAACAGCTTTTGTTGTGTTGAGCTCACAAGGTCGAGTACAATAGTAAAAAGTAAAGCAGGATAATGATAAAATAATAATGCATGACCACTCAATCCGTCACATTTGCACATAAAATTGATTTTCTCACAGAAATGACCACATCTAATTATGATTCACTGACCACTTTAAACCAGCAATGAAACTTCTGCTGCATTTTCCTCTCATTTGCTTCTGAAGCCTGCATTGTTGAGTTGCAGTTTCTACAAAAGTAATTTTTTAATTTACTGTTATTACGTACATTTATTGATTGTTAAATTTGGACCCTGGACGCTTTGAGAAACATCTGTGAACCAATAAATATCCCCACTTCCTCAGATTATAGCTCCACTATATATAATTAATGATATTTTGTTAATACTGTGAGGATAAATACATCAATAAAGCAGTTTATACACTCATTTGTTCGTGATGATAACGCAACGCACAGCAAATCCTTTCAAATAATTTGTACTTGTTTAATAAACATCACTGATAAATGTGCTTTAATACCCAAACCTCACTATATTGAGTGATTACAAGCGATGTTTGCACACTGGAAAGCACATATCTATATATTCTAAACCATATTAGCAAGAATTAATCAAATATGGTGACTGCTAGGGGGAAATAGGTAATACGAGTATTAAAATGCAACTAAACACAATCGTACACAGTTGCAAAAGAAATAACAAATGTTAAACTCTTTACTTATCTTTTGCTGGTGGTGTCAAAGGTGTCCATTCAAAACACGAGGGCATTTTTACAAATTTATCTCTAACTTGTTTACTGCAAGCGAAGTTATGCTAATATGTATGACATATGCTCTTGTCCTCAAAAAACACAAGGTAAATGAAAAGGCCTAGACTGCATTAAATAAAGGATAAAAATGTTGTGTGGTGAATTATTAGTTTAGAAGATGAAATTTGGAAGCCAATTATGCCACTACATTTTAGCATGCGATTTTAACCATTGTGTTCCAGTCATTTTGACCCTGAGAGGATTTGCTAAGTAATGTTATCGCATAATGACTTTACTCACACAGGGTATAACAAACTTCCCAAAAACATTTTGATATTTTTTCCCCCTCATCCTGTTCCCTTTTAAAAATTGTTTGTAAATCTCTCATGTTCAGTCAAAATAATTTAAGTAGGCTAATTATGCGTGATATAATCAGTCAATGCTTTTGGAAATAATCGCATTCTGTCAGCAACCAGAAATTATAACTTCACTTATAATTTCATTTTTTTGAGATTCAAGGGTTAGTTCATCCAAAAATGAAATTTCTGTCATTAATACTCACTCTCATGTTGTTCTACACCCGTAACCTTTGTTCATATTCGGAACAGAAATGTATATTTTTGATAAAATCCGATGGCTCAGTGAGTCTCTATTGACAGCATGGCAATTGACCCTTTGCTGGCAGTTTGATTGACAGGCGATCTGACCAATCATAACCCCGAATCCGCCATTTTGTCCGTCAAAGCAGTCAGGGGAGTTAGTAGATTAACGTTGGTGAACTTAAACTTGATAAATTGTGTGTCCTCACGTCTTTCTGCGCTTGAAACAACATTCCTTCTGATGTTCATTCATGTTTATTTGATGCTATAAATGAACTAGTATGAAGAGATGATCGCTTCACGAGGAGCTACAGCGATCAGTCACCACACATTAAACACACACTAGACGCTATTTATTGATTAAACTTCTTTAAAAAATTACAATATTTGAAATGTGAAACTGTTTCATACGTTGTCAGTGTCCTCTTTGCTCCGCGTTGTATTTTTCACAGCGTGAGAACATGATGTGTGGCGTGAGAGCGGACATAGCAACAGTAACTAAAGGGGGCGGGTCTTCGTAAAGGGTCAATTAACACTTTCAGATGCCCAAAGAGGTACAAAACATATTTAAAACAGTTCATGTGAGTGCAGTGGTTCAACCTTATTATAAAGAGACGAGAATAATTTTTGTGCGGCAAAAAAACAAAATAGCGAATTTTCAACGATATAGTGATGGCCGATTTCAAAACACTGCTTCATGAAGCTTCACGAATCTTTTGTTTTGAATCAGTGATTCGGTTCATGTATCAAACTGCCAAAGTCATGTGAAGTCATACTGAAATTTTGAATCACTGATTACGTAACAAAGCCTCGTTTACTGAAATCACGTGACTTTGGTGCACCGAACCACTGATTCAAAACAAAAGATTCGTAAAGCTTCATGAATCAGTGTTTTGAAATCGACCATCACTAGATATTGCTGAAAAGTCGTTATTTTGTTTTTTTGGTGCACAAAAAGTATTCTCGTCGCTTTATAATATTAAGGTTGAACCACTGTACTCACATGAAGTGTTTTAAATATGTTTTAGTGCATCTGAAAGTGTTCATTATCTGTCAATAGAGACTCACTGAACCATCGGATTTCATCAAAAATATCTTCATTTGTGTTCTGAAGATGAACGAAGGTCTTACGGGTGTAGAACGACATGAGGGAGAGGAATTAACTAACCCTCACTAACCCTTTAATAAGCTTGAATTGACTATTTTCACACATAAACTGGTAGCTCAGATCAATATGATAGGTAGTTCCAAAAATAAATACAAAACCTGTGCTATTTGAAAGAAAACAAGTTGACAAAAAGATTGAATCCAATATTTGGTGATAATACAGCATGATAATGAGAGATTTACTATCAATTTTTAAAAGGCTAGGCTAGTTTTTTCAGGAACACCAAATTAGGACTAATTAAGGACTTTTTTACTTTTCTCCAATCAACTATTAAAGGTTTCTCGTTTGCTTTTTAATGCCTTGTTTCCCTCAGCTCTTATTTCTGGCGATTTTATTTCAGTTGAGACTGCAAAAGTCATGCTGTTAAAGAAAATGTTCAACATTTTAAATGAAACGATGTGAGGATGACAGGCTCACAATCTTGAGCTTTTAGTTGAAGGAAAATTTGAGCAAATTATAACTGTGGGTGAGATTTCGGTCTTCTCCGGATGCGTTTGTCTACATATTTGTGCTGCGTGTCATGTGCAGTTACCCATCTCTACATGTTCATTAGTTTAGACAGGAAATGAACATAATTAAAATCTTTCTGGGAACTGGCTGCCAGTTTAAACACCCTCGTCTGCTACAGAAGAACTTTCCACTCATTAAACTCTGAAAGCCATTTTTTCCCAGAAAATCACCACATTCTGTATGACGATTGAAGAACTCTAAAGGACAGCCCAAATCCGTCTGCACAAAAAGTACATCGTTTTTCAAACTTTCTGTTCATGATGATGAGAAAAATGAACAACTGACTGGATCAAAAGTCCAAGTTAAAGCGTTGGTTCACCTAAAACTGAAAATTCTGATGATTTACTCACTTCCAAACCTGTTTTCCTGATTTCCACGTGTAATTGTGCAAAATTCAAAAATTAACTCTCTTTTAATTAATGAGTTTTCAGTTTGAATAGAATTGGTCTAACCTGAAATTAAAGAAACTGGAATTTACATCTTATTGCAATTCAAATAAATTTAACAGGAAATTGGAATTTCATCCCTGGTCCGTAAATCTGTCTGTAAGACCTATAAAACTTTAAAGGTGCTGTATGTATTTTTTATTTTTTTTGACTGTACTAAAGTATAAAAACTTCATAATATGTTTGCAAATATTCAGGAATCAATGTGTGTTCAGTGTCGGAATGTCTGTTTTTGTTCTGGTCTGTGTGATCCCGCCCACTGCCAATTTATCCAATAGTATCCCGACGCCCCGGGTTGCCAGTTGTTGGAATAAACAGCATATTGCAGCCATTGAAGCCAGCAAATGAACTGGATTGCAGATTCTACCAAACCTAATAAGTCTCGGCATCCATCTAAAAAACTCTACGACCAGAGGAATTTTAAAATGCGGATAAATAAACTCAATTCCATCGGCAATTGCGAGTCCTCAATCTGGCAACCCGCGTAAGTGTGGCGTCTGAGGAGGAGGGGGCGGGGCAAACAACTTTTGAATTAGGACTGCAATATCCATTGCAATCACTTGCAATAATACACACTGCACTTTTAAACATGTGGTTGATTGATTTCACTTTTTTTAACTTCAGTTAGTGTGTAGTAATGCTGCAGTTTGAGCAGAAACAACATCTGCAAAGTTACGATGCTAAAAGTTCAATGCAAAGGGAGATTTTTTTTTATTTTTTTACGGAAATCGATTTTTAAGACTTCAACAAATGGCTGGTAGGAACTACAACGAGCTTCTTCCTGGGTTAGTGACATCGCTAACCGTAAAAATGACATAAACCCCGCCCCCAAGAACACGCAACAAAGGGGGCGGGGCCATGTTGTGCTGCTTTAGAGAAGAGGAAGAGTTGTTGTAGTCGAGTGTTGTTGATGCCGACATTTTACGCCGGACTGCTTCACAAACGAGGGTCGATTCAACAAAAAAAGATGAACATGACGACACATGCTAGTGATGAGTTGATCAACTCCACAGCAACTACATCAATTTATCCACTAACCGTTCAGAAACGTCTAAAAGTTGGAACTTCTTCCTGAGTCTCTCCATCAGTGTCGACTCCGGTTTGAACAATGTAAGGATGAACACTTTCGTTATTTTGACTGCGTGAGATTCTCCAGCTTTGTTGTTGTTGAGCTGTTAAAGCTCCACCCTCTTCTGGAAAGGGGGCGGGGAGCAGCAGCTCATTTGCATTTAAAGGGACACTAAAAAACTGTGTGTTTTTCTGTGTCCCTTTAAATGCAACCAAAACCAAATAGGGGCAAATTAGACAAGCTATAATTGGCACATGTTGATTTTTGTCCATTCTCCTGATTTTGCATGTAAACACATTTCACCGCCAAACAGGGGCAAATTTGACAAGCTATAATAAATGATCTGTGGGGGATTTTGAGCTGAAACTTCACAGACACATTCTGGAGACACCAGAGACTGATATTACATCTTGTGAAAGGGGCATGATAGGTCCCTTTTAAGACTTTTTAAACTTTAAAGCCAACATTCAATTGCATTTTTTTTTTAAATTACACTCATTGTGATTATATTTCCATTCGTTTTATTTCTGGTTTATTTCTTCTTTGGTACCTCAGTCCCAATTCAATTTAAATTGAGGAACTGATGGGAATTTAAGGGAAAAAAAACATTCTAAATGGATTCTGAATGGTGCACAATCCAGCAGTCAAGTTCCAAACAAACAAACCAAAATAGCCTCTATCCCCTGTACACTATAATACAAACCTTTCAAAACCATACAATATATTTGTGCAAGTAATCGACCAAAATTTGTCAAAAATTGTCTAAACATCAAATTATCGATGACATCGAATTTAGTGTTGTACATTGATGTGCCACTTTTGAATCTGAAGGAGATTTAAGAGAGCTTCTCATTTCAGTCTGAGAAATGATTATATCATCATTTTTCAGTACAGAAAAAAATACTCAGATGAGCCTTTTCTCAGGAGAAAGAAATTGTAATTTCATAGCACAAAATGGTTTCATACACAAACACAGTGAGCAAAGAGTCATGTTGAATGAGCAAACACCGCAAAAACAAAAAATAAAAGACAACCAATAAAACTTTCCGGTATCCTGCACCAGATATTTACATACTGTATATGACGCTTGTTTTCTTACTATTGCATCCGATTACAATATAAAGCCAAATTTTGGATGAAAACAAAATTCGTATTTTCCTTTTTCATGTCTTCCCATACACTCGGATGCAATCAGTCAATGCTTTTGGAGATAATTACGTTCTGTCAGCAGCCAAAATGCATTTATGATTTCAAACTGGTTGTCATTTTTGTTTTATTTTTGAGTGAGGGAAAGTTCAGGGCATGAATTTTACGGTTTTCCATTCCTTCCTGTCTCATGAACGTTTCTCCTCTTCATCATATGGTAAGTCCTCCTCCTCTTCTTCTCCTTGGCCTCGGTTGGGAGAGATGTTACCGTGGCCAATGTCCAACACCTGAAGCTTGGACAGGTGAGAAAAAGACTCTTCGGATACCGAATGAACTGAGAGACGATTAAATCTGTGGGAGAAAGAAGACGAGAGGCAGAGAAATGGTTAATGCAATGCAAAAAAGATGCATTTACTTGAGAAGTAAAATGACTTTTACAATGATGTTGTTTTGTTTCTGAATGAAAGAATGAAAACCTGTTCTAGTAGAGCTCGAAAACAAATTCAAGACTTTGTAAAAGGACATAATAAATCTCCTTTAAATTCAGTGTGTTGATGTAATATCCATTGAAAGAGGAAGACAGGGCGGGGCATATGGAACAGCTCCTCCCCTTTTGTAAAATAGCCAATAGCATTTCGTTTATATCACAGGTCAGCCAGCTGTTGAGCTTCATAAAACCTCAGTTTCCTTCTGATCTCTAACCGTTCCTCCTCCTTAATCTCCTCCATATCGCTTTAAAATAAAGCATTAAAGTTAATAAGCATATTTACACTGTCTAAGTAGTTCCCTGTCCCCTATATAGTGCACTATGTATTATTCACCAAACAGAAAATAGTAAATGTGTGAACAAGTGCCTGATTTCAGCCTCAGCGTCTATTTATAATGTAGGGGGCGGGATGCTTCAGATTCTAGAGAGCATTTGATTGGACAGAAAATCTGATGAGAAGCTGAAGTGATGTCATCAAAATCGTTGATCCATATTGGCAGAAGTGAGAGACTAAGTTTTGAACGCTAATTCTTCTAAATATGAATTTTGCCGTTGTTTTGAAGCACACCAGATTATAGATAACAGTAAGGCTTAACATATTCATTTTATTTCATGGTGACTTTAAGATATTAAGTCTTGTTTTCTGAAAAAATGTGTCAAAAAGAAGAAAATAGGCCTTCTAATGGGGTGAGTAAAATAACTATTCTATGGTGAAACTACTTTTTTTTTCTGACCCCATTGGAAGGCCTTTTTTCCTGCTAAGGAAAAAATGTTATATTTATTAAGTCCTGATATTGTTTTTTGGCTCTATTATGATGGTTTTCACGCTTGAATGTTCAAAAACACATTATTTTCCCCATATTCTCCATTGTTCAGGTCCTCTCTTCCCAGTCTGTCAGTAACACTCAGTTTAGTTCCCGTCTCTATGAAGCCCCTCCTTTTGAAAGCATAATGTGCTCTGATTGGTCAGCAGGAGCAGTGTGTTGTGATTGGTCAAGCGCTTCGAGTGTGTTTGGTAAAGGTCCCGCCCCTTACCATAACAGCGAGTTTCAACACACTACTAACTAACTCAACCAGGCCCCGCCCCTTTATTTTGCATTTGCCTTGGGCGGGAATTATTTAAATGAGGAATATTGTGTTTGTTCCCAGAAGAAAACTCAAAATGGAGCACTAAGGAAGAACATAATTGTTTTGTAGTGTGCAAAGGAAGAACCACATTAAAGTTCTTTTCCGATCATGCCGTCTCATTCCAGTTTAGACGGCGAGCGAATTCTCAGAAAAGATGCGTGGTTCAATCCTGGACCGTCAAATGTTCTCAAATCAAAACAGGAATTCAGCACTCCAGTCCATTTTGTTATTAATAGTCTAGCTAAATTGCTTAAAAGTTACCCTGACATGGGTTGTAATGGCTCAGGCATGTAACTTCCATCAAGTCCATGACGTCGTCCACCCACGCACTTGAAACTGAGTGTTTTATTGATGCACATGAATCCATCATTCTCGATTTATTCCGGAGTGAGAGGAATCTCACTCTCTCACATGAGTATTAGGTTTGGGAAATCAATTAAAAATATCAGAACTGAACAATTTTCATGTTCTTGAATGCTTCTGTTCTTCTGCCAATGTGGTCCGTGTTCATTTTTGGTGAACTACTCCTTTCATATCAATTTAATAATGAACTTATTCTTGAATATTGTAAAACAGCACCTAAACTAGTCCAAATCCCAGTGCTTCTCATGTTGCTGAAACCAATAACCAGGTCAAGATGGGGAAACTATTTTGAGAAATGTTCTTAAAATGCGCCGATTCATTCACTCCACATGTTCCCCGACTCAGTTTACAGTCTGAAGGCTGTTGTTACTGTATGATTTTATGGGAAATGTTCTCACCTCACATTATATGGGAGTAAGTACAGCTGTGAAAACTTTTAAATAAGTTTGTTATGGCAGAACAGATCCAACAGGCCACAAAACTCGCAGAGTTTCAGAAAAAAAGAAACCCACAATAAAACCACTGATCTGATCACAAACGATCAGATTACCCAATGAGAGCGCTTGCATGTACAACAAAACGCATCAGCTCATTAGAAAAACCAACAATGCAAGCAAGCCTTGTTTACATGACATTTTGAAATCATCTGGGCATTGGTTTTGGTTTGACACCAAAACACAAACAGACATGCACAAACACATGCAAACAATGAGTAAGCCATCAGAACGGCAGTGAAATGTGTTTACATGCAAAATCAGGAGAATGGACAAAAATAAACATGTGCCAATTATGGCTTGTCTAATTTGCCCCTATTTGGTTTTGGTTGCATTTAAAGGGACACAGAAAAACACACCGTTTTTCTGTGTCCCTTTAAATGCAAATGAGCTGCTGCTCCCCACCCCTTTTCCAGAAGAGGGCGGAGCTTTAACAGCTCACACCTTGGTTTCTCAACAGCGACAAAGATGGAGAATCTCACGCAGCCAAAAAGAGGATTGTCAGTAACGGTGTTCATCCTTACATTGTTCAAACCGGAGTCGACACTGATGGAGAGACTCAGGAAGAAGTTACAAGTTTTAGACGTTTCTAGTGAGTGGGATCAATGAGTATGAGCCATTCATCCATTATAAACGTACTCCACAAGGCTCCGGGGGGTTAATAAAGGCTTGAAGCGAAGCGAAGCGATGCGTTTGTGTAAAAAAGAAAATACATATTTAGCAAGTTATGAAGTAAAATATCTAGCTTCCGCCAGACCATCTTCCGTATTCAACTTACAAAGAAATTGTAAAATTCCTGGAGTTCAAAAAGCTTACACTACGTCCTACGCCTTCCCTATTCAACTTACGGAAAAAGTGTAACTGACGAGACACTAGTTTACACTTTCTCCGTAACCTGAATACGGAAGGCAGTCTGGCGGAAGCTAGATATTTTACTTCATAACTTGTTAAATCTGGACCCCCGGATCCATGTGGAGTATGTTTATGATGAATGGATGTGGATGGAGACACTTTCTTCTGCTCATATTCGTGGTTCCCACTCACTGCCATTATAAAGCTCGGATGCATCAGGATATTTATTAATATATCTCCGATTGTGTTCATCAGAAAGAAGAAAGTCATATTCACATAGGATAATTAATGAAACCTTATTGTAAAGTGTTACCCTTTAACTGAAAATCATGAGTGAAAGAGAGAAATATAAAGCAGCAGAGCGTCACCTGAGGAAGATGCCTTTGATGTTGGGTGTGTTGAGGAAGGCTGTGGCAGAGACGGAGCTGATTCTGTTGCTCTGCAGGTGAAGAAACTCAAGAGATTCGGGCAGGTCAGGAGGAATGTGTGACAACATGTTACCGGAGAGATCCAGCGTCTGAAACACACAAAAAACATGTTCCAGCATCCTCTCTTTCTCCAAAAATCACATATCAAAGGGAGATGTGGCCAAAGCCCGAACTCTGAAATGTGAATTTGGACTTAACCGTTAGAGAAACATCATCAGACTCTGTAAGAGCGTTGGATCTGCTTTTCTTATCCAGATGATAACAGAAAAACAAGCTCTTTCTCCACAGGAATAATAAAATAAATGATCAGATTCTTAAAGGGGTCCTATTATGCTTTTAAATTGTTTCAACTTCTAAAATTAATAAAAAAATTTCCTCCCGGGAACAAATACGTCATAATATTCCTCATTTAAATAATTCATATGCAAAATAAAGAGGCGGGGCCTGGTTCCGTTAGTAGTGCGTTAAAACTACATTTACCAAACACACTAGAAGTGCATGACCAATCACAACACACTGGTGCAGCCAACCAATCAGAGCACATTGTGCTTTCAGAAGGAGGGGCTTCATAGAGACGGGAACTAAACAGAGCGTTACTGACAGACTGGGAAGAGAGGAGCTGCAACAATGGAGAATATGTGAAAAAATAATGTGTTTTTGAACATTCAAGCATGAAAACCTGTTCCTGTTCCTTTAATTGCTGTTTTCTTGTCTTTTTTGTCATGTTTATTTAGTTATTAAAAGGAAAGCACACACATAATTACATATTCATCTAACTAAAAAACAAACTTTGCTATGAGTATATCAGGCTTTAATATCACCATAAAAATTAAAATTCCTAATTCTTACTGTTTAATAGGGATGCACCAAAATTCCGGCTAAGTAAAGTTTTCGGCTGAAATATCTATTTTCAGTTCCGGGGCAAATTGGTTTTGGAGGGCCAAAAATTATGTTGATTTTATTCTGAAATGCAAACAATAAATGTCATTTTGGCACTCTTTATTATGGCATTACAGATCACTATAGACACCTCAATTCAAGCAGCTTTACTACTAGTTACAGCACGCAATAAACATACAGAATATGTTGAAAGATACAGTATTTATATTAGTTCATGTGCCTCATAATCCTTAATCAAAATAACCTCCCATCACTCACGATCCACTAATAGCAAACCACAACCATTCAATCAATTCCCCATGGACAAAATCAAGCCCCGCCCTACATATGCTCTTGTTCGAGAAGCAGTTTCACTTGGATATACATCAAAATCGGGAAGAAAAGCTATCGCAACTTGCATTTCACGCTGAAGCGAACCATCCCTAGTCTTTTGGGCGGTGGGCTTATAGCTTTCAATGAAGCTGCTCTATCATTTATAGATGTGTAACTTCAAAAATGAGGACAAACGCTCTCTATATCTCACCGTGAGTGCGCTCAGCTCCTGCCACGCTCCCTGGTAGATGGAGTTCAGCTTCAGTTGATTGTTGGCCAGGTAGATCTCCCTCAGCGAGCTCATTCCCAGCAGAGCTCCTTCCGGTATCTCGTTCATCTGGTTGTCCTTCACCTTCAGAATCTGGAGGCTCTTGGGAAGTCCCAACGGCAGCGCCTGCAGCTTGTTTCCCGACAGATCCAAGGTCTCCAGAATCCTGAGCTTCCTGAAGGCCTCTCTGTGGAGCTTGGCAGTGGTGAGGCGGTTGTAGCTGAGGTTGAGCTCCGTGAGGGTGTAAAGCGTGATCAGATCGTTGCGTCCGATCTCGCTGATGAGGTTGTGGAGCAGCATGAGGGTTTTTGCGCGCCGAGGAAGACCGCGGGGAACTCGCTCTAGGAGGTTGTTGTACATGTGGACAGTGTGGAGACGTTTGAGGCCCTGGAAGGAGGCTGGATGGATGGAGCGGGAACGGAGACGGTTGTTGTGGAGGAGCAGGTACTCCAAGTTTCGGATGGGCGTCAGAGCGTTGGCTGCGATGCTCTGGATGTAATTCTTCTCCAAGTGAAGCAGGACGACATTGCGGGGCAGCCCGAGGGGAACCGTGGTTAAGTTGTTATTGGACAAATCCAGATATTCCAGACTGTTCAAGTGACTGATGAGAGAAGGCAGTATATTTTCCATCAGAGTTTTTACAAGAAGATGAAGAAGGAGAGAGCCGTGCAGAAGAAAGAGTGGGAGGTAAATTATGGTTTTCTTGGTTTATTCAGTCATGCTGACCTGAAGGTCTCGTTGTCCACGCCATCATTACTCAGGAAGTTGTTTTGCAGGTAAAGTTCTCGAAGATGAGACAAATTATCGAATGCACCTGTGGGAATCTTCTCCAACTTATTGTTCTGCATAAAAAGAGACAATAAATCATATATACAATTCACGACTGTTTATTTTTGTGCATTGATGCAATCATGCCATTATGTTCATCCAAAACTGAAAATTCGCATTCAATATGCAAAAAATATGCAAATTGTTCATCGTGGTTTCAAAGTAAAAGTTTAACCCCTCGCTCAGAGTTTGCATGTTTTTTAATGTCCATATGTTCTTGTTCAAGAAATTACAGTGGCTGTAGTATCTCTACAAGTAAGAAGTGACCAAATATTAAAGATAAATGGACATTTGAATTCAATGTTGTTTGGTCAATATTAAACAAGAATGTCGGCTATTTTATTCTGCTGTAAAGTGTAACAACAACAATAACCAGGCCATTGGCGCCCTCTGCAGGCATTTGTTATAATATGTAATGTACACAAGTTGAATATGATTACATTATGTATTTTACTTGCTTTTGATACTTTACTTGAACCAATTATTATTGTCTCATTGTTATTATTTGTGTATTTTAAGTCATTTTTAAAGGCAATTGTTCACTAAGGTCTGGTTTTATTGCCACAAAAAATGATCAGATTACTCGATTAATCATCAAAATAATCGACCGATTACTAGAGTGCCAAAATAATAATTCGTCACAGCCCTAGTTTAGTTAAAACATTTCATTTTTTGCATTTTGTGAATTTATAACCTCCTCTACACCAGAGCAGCTGTGAGCAATGAGCGCTCGAGGGTTCTGATTGGTGGAGGAGGATGAGGGGGCGGAGACCAGAGCAATTAAATAGTGAGAATGTAATCAGCCTCTCACTCCAACAGCTGCTGTTCTCTCAGGTCAAAACTCACTATAATTTCAGAAGATATATATAGTGAATATAGTGCATATAGTGCATGTTTTTTTCTTTATATTTTCTACAATGCATATCTGTGTTTCATTGAAGACAGAAGGTGGTTTCGAACAACATTGAGTGTGAGTAAACGATAGCTGAACAATTGTTTTTGTGTGAACTCTTCATTTAATGAGCTCCACAGTGGTCTTACCTTCAGGTGTAGGCGGTAGAGGGCAGTGGGCAGACCCTTGGGAACATAACGGAGGAAATTACTGGACATAATGAGGATCTCGAGGTTGTCTGATCCATTAAACATGCTCTCTGGCAGACCGGCATCTGTTAGCTTGTTGTTATGGAGATACACTGACCTGAAACACAGCACACAAACCGTTAACACTGAGTCACAAAGCAACACACAAAAAAAGTGAACAGAGCATTTTGGGCTTACTTCAGAACAGGCTTCTGGCCAAACGTGTCGGGGTAGATTTTGGTGAGCTGGTTTGCAGCGAAATCAGCGCTGACCAAAGAGGGAGGGAGGTGTCTGGGAGCTGCTGTGAGCTGTGAACACGTTTAAAGGATAATGTCAAAACAAGTCGGTCGTTATGAACGCTGACACGGACTTGCGTGCTCATGGAGCGGAAGGGGTTATTTACATGGATAGTTAGCAATTAAAAAATGGACACTAAAGATTGATTTGAGTTGAAATTATTTTATGATGTGAGAAAAAAGGGAGCACAATGTGATAACAGAGATAATAAACTAGCTCTCTACAGCTCAATGATGCATTTATTTGATTAAAAATGCCGAAAAAACAGCAAAATTGGGAAAAATATTATTACAATTTAAAATAACCTTTTATTATGTGAATATATTTAAAATTTAATTTATTCCTGTGATCAAAGCTGAATTTTCAGCATCATTACTCCAGTCTTCAGTGTCACATGATCCTTCAGAAATCATTCTAAATGTTGAAAACAGTTGTGCTGCTTCATATTTTTGTGGAAATCCCGTTTTCAGGATTGTCTTATGAATAAAATGTTCAAAAGAACAGCATTTATTTGAAATATAAATCTTTTGTAACATTACAAATATCTTTGCTATCACTTGTGATCAATTTAATGCATGCTCGCTTAATAAAACTTATTATTAATTATTAATTTAAAAAAAATTACCAATCAGATTTGAATGTTTCAGTAAGTCATGTAATATTATAAGGCTTACTGGAACACTCAAATCTGATTTCATGTACATATATATATACATATACACACATATATATATATATATATATATACATATACACATATATATACATACATATATATACACATATATATATATATATATACATATACACATATATATACACATATATATATACATATACACATATATATATATATATACATATACACATATATATACATACACATATATACATATATACATATACATATACATCTATATATAAATATATTATACATAATAAATATATCTACATCAATAAAATCTATTCTCAGGATGTCAGTACAGCAAGGTGATATTAAATATTGTAATATGTTGAAGAATACACTTCCTTTCCTCTAGTAACCACAACTTTACCCAAGCATCACGAACAAGAATCACACACAATACATTTAATACAACTCAGGTTTTCCAATGCCATTTACACAAAATACTCAAGGAGAAATATTTTACGTTTAATGAAAAAGTTGTATTTATGTTACAGTTACAAAGGAAAGATTAAGGGAGTCACGGACCATGAGCCGCTAAGAGAGCTGAAGTGTGAGTCTTAGTGCTGCGATCAAGGACTCCAGCATATGTCCAGAGACTGAAGAGGACTACAGAAAGAGAGGCGGCGTCCGGAGATCCTTCTGAGCGCAACAGTAAGAAGCGAACAGATTGAAAAAAGAGATGATATGAGCTGAGAGCTGACAGAAGACATACACCAGCTTCACATGCTTAAGGGACTTACAAGCAGCAAGATCGAACCATTATTGGTGTTATTTGTTATTTGAAATATTTTCAGCAATAAGCTTTAATGATGTGTTTCATTATTTTTCATATCCAGATTTAATTTATATGCACAGTACTTTGGCTTCTCAGGTTTTTCAAGGATCTGTGTGAACCTATGTGAATGCCACCTCTAGCTAGGAAAAATAAGCTATACGTAAATGCAATGCAAGCAGGGTTGGGAGTAATGAAATACAAGTAACTTAGTTACGTATTTAAAATACAAAATTTGAGTAACTGTATTTCATTACAGTTACATTTTAAATGGGTGGTAATCAGATTACAGTTACATCTGAAAAGTGTTTTAGATTACCAAAGTGATTACTTTGAATTTTAATGTCATTTAAACAGCAATTGGTGATTCTCTGACTCTGACAGTCTGAAAAAGTGGAGTTAAGTTTCAACAACATTTTAATACTTTTAAGAGGATCATAAAAATGTTGTTATTTTTATTTAGTTCTGTCCTGAACAAGACAAAATGACTGAATTTATAAAAACAATTGCCCAACTGTCAACTGAACTGTCCTGTCATGACCTGATGATCCACGACTGTTTTCATGTTTTGTGAGTCATTTTATTATTCACTCGTCACTGCAACTTTTTCTCACAATTTGTTTTTTTCCCTCACAATTGTGAGTTTGCATTTCACAATTCTGACTTCTTTTTCTCAGAATTGCGAGATTTAAACTCACAATTGCAAGTTATAAAGTCAGAATTGGGAGATATAAACTTGCAATACTGACTTTTTTTCTTGCAATTGTGAATTTAGTGTGAGTTTATATCTCATATTTCTGACTTTTCTCAATATTGAGAGTTTATATCTCATAATTCTGACTTTATAACTCACAATTGCAACTTTATATCACGCAATTCTGAGGGAAAAAGTCAGAATTGTGAGATAAAAACTTGCAATGACCTATTTTGTGTTTGTTCCACATTTATTAGTGTTCCGAAGTATTCTAAAGTATTTAGATTAAGTTACTAAACTTGAGTAATGTAACGAAATACGTTACAAATTACATTTTAAAGCATGTATTTTGTAATCTGTAGTGAAATACATTTTAAAAGTAACTACCCAGCCCTGAATGCAAGTAAACGCTGCGCTTTCAGTGTTGCCATAAGGAGCACTATATCATTTATTTACAAAAACTACGGCTGCATTCAAGATTACATACTTCCCTACTGTATAGATGAAATGTAATCCCTCGTCATGGCAACACTGTTCAAGATATCCAATATCCATTTACAATTTAGCATCTTCAACATCTTGGTATCATGTTTTTAGTGTGAATCATATAAACCTCGCAGGAGTAGTAGTTTAAAATCCAAGGCATGATTTTTCAAAAAAATCCACATTCAAATCAAAATAGCCGACATCGTGTTGATCAGAGCTAATGACCATAAATTAGAAAGTTGTCTGGCTCGATGAGACCAATATACGTACCGAGTTTGGTGACTGTAGGTAAAACTAACCCCCAAAAGGCTTTTTGTCAAAAGGTGGCGCTATAGAGGCCCTCTTCCCCGCCCGTTTCCAAGGCTTTGCCCATGTCTACTGACTCGGATGTGTGTGTCAAGTTTCATGCAATTTGAAGCATGCTAAGAGTCTGAAAAGCACCCAAAAAGGATTTTAAAGTTTGATTCATTGCCATGCCAACAGTATTTAAGATATCAAGAATCCTTTCGCATTTGCCATATCTTGACATTACTCTGATGAAGAGGGTGATTTCAAAGCATTCTGAAAGTGACACTTCCTACTGCCTGTTGGTGGCGTTATAACTTTGGCTCACAATAGTCACATTCATGTGACCGGCCTCCTACAACGTACACAGTCAATGTATGCAGAAGTTATAACACTTCCTGTTTCCTTTCGTCATCGTTGCCTCGCCACGGCCAAACCGTTTGAGATATCAAAAATCAAATATAATATTCAAAGTCTTGGCTTCGTGTTGACCAAGTGGCGATCGGATGAATCCTCAAGGAGGAGTATATCAAATTCATGCGTTTTTCAAACAACACTAAATAGCTAACTTCCTGTTGGGCGGAGCTAATGACATGCAGTGTGGAAATTGTTCGGCTCGATGAGATCTATTAATTAATTTATTTATTTTAACCTAATTTAATCTATTTAGTGGATTAATAACTAAAATCGTACTCACATTTTTATTACAATAATTTATTTTTAATCCATATTTATTAATTATTTATTTATTTAACACTCCCTTGCAACCGCCTAGTTTGAAAACCACTGTTTTAAGAAACAAAGCTTAGCCAAATTCACTGATTATCTGTAGTTTGCAATCAATCAAAAACACTGACTCAGTCCTGCAAGAATGCATGCAACACGTCCACTGGGATCAACGGCAAACACTCACATCTGCGTGTGTGTTTCTGCCATTTGCTTTGCCTTTTATTGGTGCGTCTTTGTCTTAGTTTTCTAGCGCGACAGCGAGATTAAAATCTCAGTAGGATCTCTTTCTCTTGCTGTTATCCTTTTTTAAGTCCATCAGCTACAAATCTGTCCAGCGCACGCTCTGGAGGTCGTCAGGACTGCTTTAGCTCCCACCGCCTGGCATGCACAGCTGGGTGATTAACAGGGAAAGCTGGCACGGTACGTCCAGAGACGAGGGCGCGCTGCTAAAGCCTGTCGCTACCATGTCGCTGTTACCAGCTGGCATAGGAACAATCCACTCCGCTGACGGAACGAGAGATTGCCGGAGCTAAACAGCAATGAGCCAAACTGGCTCCCAATAACACGACAACTGACTGTCTCATGACCAACATAAACATCAAACCAACCAAGTTCCCACCACCCGGCATTAAACAGACCTGGGAACGGCTTCGCTCTTGGAAAACGAACGTTAAAACTCAAAAGTGAGTCACTCTCAGGGGCCGTGACCGAAAACCCTGGCCTTTAAATGAAACTTGCTCTGGCGTTATGTCAAAACACGACTAATTTCTGCTTTTTTATGGCTGGCAGGGAAGAGAAAAGGCGTGCACACTGGCCAACAAAAATGTCGCAATTAAATCACACCACAGCAAATCTGATTACATGATAAACAGTGCAAAACAGAAACACAGGTTTGGTTTTTAGCGCAACATGCTGAAACCTTGAGAAGAAAGGCGCAACTGGACATGCAAATGTGCTCCAGATGTGAGTCCTCGAATAATAAATGATCAATGATTTTTACCTGCTGGGTCATAAAACCACACAGCAACATGCTGACAGCCATTAAGAACACTTAAGAACCACAAAGCAACAATCTAGCCTCATGTCAATGAGAAAATTAGTAGATATAAAAGTGAAAAATTGCTTGTACAGAATTTTTTATAGTTAAGATGCTTATTAACATACGACCGCCCATATTTAAACGTGAACATTGCATTTAAGTCCATATTTTTATGCTCTTCCATCACTAATTTTAAAAGTTTGATTCATTGCCATGCCAACAGTATTTAAGATATCAAGAATCCTTTCGCATTTGCCATATCTTGACATTACTCTGATGAAGAGGGTGATTTCAAAGCTTTCTGAAAGTGACACTTCCTACTGCCTGTTGGTGGCGCTATAACTTTGGCTCACAATAGTCACATTCATGTGACCGGCCTCCTACAACGTATCACTAATTTCCCTCTATCTTGTCCACTTGGATGTACATTATTGCTTACTAGCGCCCACTACTGGTGGAACCTTTGCAATGTGTTTAAATGGAACGCCCTAAACCAGGGGTGACAAACTCAGATCCACGAGAGCCATTCATATGCATATTGATTAGACATACTCCCTATGTCCAATTCAAGGGGTCAAGATTCTGTCCAAATAAACTTCTCTCGTCCACTTGTCGAAGCTGAACAAAATGGCGGGACTCCCCCGAAGGGAAGTGCTTAGGGAAATCCAAAAGTTAATCCACGGCCATTCAGTATACAGAACGAAACGATGAATCACAGAGCTAACTACGCTGAAATACGAGGACAATCATGATTCCCGACAGACATCATTTGCATAAAGTCTTAAAGGTGCAGTAGCAACTAATTTTAAGGATGAAAAACGCGAACAGAAAACTAAATGTTCTTCTGTTTTGGTGTAAAAAAAAACCTTTAACATTAGATGTGGAATACAGGTTTAAAAAAACGCTACACAATTAGCCCCATTAAACACAAATCATGAAAACTTTACATCAAAGCATTCGAGTTAGACAGTGAATAACTGAGGGAGAGAGAGAAGGAAAGAGATGAGTGTTGGAGAATAAACACTGATGACTCACCTTATTATTTGCCAAGTATAAATAACTCAGCTTTTCCAGAATATGAAACCCTTCATCATCAAGGCCTGCACACACACACACACACACACACATTATTCTTGACATGCTGCACATACCTTCATTTCATGAAATATTAATGTTTGTATGTGTGTGTGTGTGTGTATACATGTATATTATATATATATATATATATATATTCACACCGACATAACATTATGACCACCTTCCTAATATTGTGTTGGTCCCCCTTTTGCTGCCCAAAAGTCCTGTAAGTTGTGAGGTGGAACCTCTATGGATCGGACTTGTTTGTTCAGCACATCCACAGATGCTCGATTGGATTGAGATCTGGGGAATTTGGAGGTCGAGTCAACACCTCAAACTCATTGTTGTGCTCCTCAAACCATTCCTGAACCATTTTTGCTTCATGGCAGGGAACATTATCCTGCTGAAAGAGCCACAGACACCAGGAAATACCGTTCCTGTGAAAGTCTGTTCATGGTCTGCTACAATACTGAGGTAGGAGGTACGTGGACTGGACTGGGCAGGACTCAAGGTTTCCCAGCAGAACATTGCCCAAAGCATTGTTCCCTAGGTAAGTGACGCACATGCACCCGGCCATCCACGTGATGTAGAAGAAAACGTGATTCATCAGACCAGGCTCCTTCTTCATTGCTCCGTGGTCCAGATCCGATGCTCACGTCCCACCGGCTCTTTCGGTCAGCATGAACACCCTGACTGGTCTCGTCTGCAGCTCCGTACGCAACAAACTGATGCTCTGTGTGTTCTGACACTTTCTATCAGAACCAGCATGAACGTCTTGAGCGATTTGAGCGACAGCTCGTCTGTTGGATCGGACCGCACCAGCCTTCACTGAGCCTCGGCCGCCCGTGACCCTGTCGCCGGTTCACCGCTGTTTCTTCCTCGGACCACTTTTGATGGATACTGACCACTGCCGCCCGGGAACACCCCACAAGATCTGAAGTTCTGGAGATGCTCTGATCCAGTCGTCTAGCATCACAATTTGTCCCTTGTCAAACTCGCTCAAATCCTCACGCTTCTAACATCAACTTTGAGGACAAAATGTTCAGTTGCTGCCTAATATATCTCGTCCACTAACAGGAGCCGTGATGAAGAGATGATCAGTGATCTTCACTTCACCTGTCAGTGTCAGAATGCTGTGCCTGATCGGTGTGTGTGTGTGTGTGTGTGTGTGTGTGTGTGTGTGTGTAATATATATATATATATATATATATGCATAGGGTTGGGGAGTAACGAAATACAAGTAACTTAGTTTCGTATTTAAAATACAAAATTTGAGTAACTGTATTTCATTAGTTATATTTTAAATGGGTGGTAATCAGATTACAGTTACATCTGAAAAGTGTTTTAGATTACCAAAGTGATTACTTTGAATTTTAATGTCATTTAAACAGCAATTGGTGATTCTCTGACTCTGACCGTCTGAAAAAGTGGAGTTAAGATTCATGTTTTCGACTGTTTTCATTTTTTGTGATAGTTGTTTGTGAGTCATTTTATAATTAAATTAAAAAGCACAATTGTAAGTTATAAAGTCAGAATTGGGAGATATAAACTTGCAATACTGACCTTTTTTCTTGCAATTGTGAATTTAGTATGCGAGTTAAATGTCAGAATTCTGACTTTTCTCAATATTGTGAGTTTATATCTCATAATTCTGACTTTATAACTCACAATTGCAACTTTATATCACGCAATTCTGAGGGAAAAAGTCAGAATTCTGAGATAAAAACTTGCAATGACCTTTTTGGTGTTTGTTCCACACTTATTAGTATTCCAAAGTATTCTAAAGTATTTAGATTAAGTTACTAAACTTGAGTAATGTAACAAAATATGTTACAAATTACTTTTTAAAGCATGTATTTTGTAATCTGTAGTGAAATACATTTTAAAAGTAACCTACCCAGCCCTGTATATTATATATATATATATATATATATATACACACACATTCATGCACACTCTATAGTTCAAAATCAGAAATAAATCATTAACATTGTGAAATCTATACTATACTCATATTATATTAATATATTTTAAAAATGTAATTTATATCCAGTGATCAAAGCTGAATGTCCAGCATCATTACTCCAGTCTTCAGTGTCACATGATCCATCAGAAATCATTCTGATATGATGATTCGCTGCTCAAGAAACATTTATAATGATCGACGAAACAGTTCAAACTGTGATATTTCAGGATATTGTGATGAATGTAAAGTTCAAAACAACATGTATGGATTGTCTTTTTATCAATTTGATGCATTCTCGCTGAATACAAATGTTAATGTCTAACGACGGACTGAACATTTAAAGGAATAGCTCATTTTCTTTGTGTCGTTCCTAATCCCATGAGACCTTTTGAACTAGCACAACATGGGCATCGATGACACCTTGAACAAATTCAGCCTGTTATTCTCACAGAGCTCTCATATGGCTTCAGAATTTGACCTTTATGGTCATATGCATGAATGGAACAGCATGTGTGTTTGAGGGTGAGTAGGTCTAAACAATACATTTGAAATAACCATTCCTTTAAAAATAATATGATATCTCTGCTGATTTATTTAAATAAAAACACTTTCCACTTCAAACAGTCATGTTGACCACACATGCAGGAAAGAGTGGAATCCAAACACACCACCCTTCCCCTCTTCATCCCTCTATCCTGCTCTCTCTCTTTCATCCGGACCCTCTGTAACAGATTATTCTGTTGTTTTCAGCTGCTGTCCTCCGCTGACCCCCTCATTCCCCTCCCGTCAGCTGTACCTTGTGTCGTGAGGCGGTTGTTCTGCAAGTTTAGTGTCTCCAACTGCTGAAGACGTGACAGATCCTCCAGCGTGACCTCAGTGATCTGGTTATTCTGGGACAGAGCAGAAAAATAAATGGCATTTAACCCCATAAACACACAAGGTATATGAATCAAAACCGTTGATATCAAAGATAAAATGTAACTTTTATATATCTTGATAATATTTCAAGATGAAGCAACTTAGGCTTACTTGACGATCCATACATACAATTTTGGTAAAACTGTGCAAAAATGTGAGTATCAAATACGTAAGTAAGATTTAAAATAATAATAGTGTATTTATTTAGCAAGCGAGGATGCATTAAATGATCAAAAGTGACAGTAAAGACATTTGTAATGTTTCAGAATATTTCTAAATCGACTTCGATTCGTCAAAGAATCCTGAAAAAAGAAAAAAATATCATGGTTTGCAAAAAAAAAATACGAAGCAGCACAACTGATTCCAACATTGATAATAATCAGAAATGTTCCTTGAGCAGCGAATCATCATATTATCATGATTTCTGAAGGATCATGTGACACTGAAGATTGGAGTGATGATGCTGAAAATTCAGCTTTCATCACAGGAATACATACTACAAAATAGTTAGTTTGAATAAAACAAATACAAAATTATTTTGTAACAATATTTCACAATATAATGGTTTTTACTGTATTTTTGATCAAAGGAACGCAGCCTTGGTGAGCCTTTTTCTTTTAAAAAAACAAAAAAAAAAACAGTAATTATTTTGATTTATGAATAAATTAATGCGCTCAAGAACACCAGACCCCACTAAACTCCTATATACTTAGTGATAGTTCACCCAAAAATGAAAATTGTGTCATTTTTTTTACTCACCCTCATGTTATTTTAAACCTGTGTGAATTTCTTTCTTGATCAGTTGATGGACCCCATTGACTTTCATATTCTATGGAAGTCAATGGGGTCCATCAACTGTTTGGTTTCCCATATTCTTGAAAATATCTTATTTTATGTTCAGCAGAAGAAAGAAATTCACACAGGTTTGGAACAACATGAGGGTGAGTAAATTTTCATTTTTTGGGTGAACTGTACCTTTAAGTATGGAGGTCTGGTGTTCTTGAGCGCATTTATTTATTCATCAATCAAAATATATTATTATTATTATTATTATTATTATATCACTCTGATTTTATCAGCAAATGAACACAAAACAAAGGGTAAATTATGCTGTGGAAACAATCTGCAAACAAACCCACGCACCTGCAGCGAGAGCTGACGGGTCTGTTCGGAAAGCTCGTGTGGGAATTCATTCAGGCTCGCTCCGTTACAGTCCACCGCCCCCTCCTCGGTGCAGCTGCAATTCTCCGGACAAGATATCTTTTGCTCCACATTTTCCACTATTCCGGGGGCGTCCTCCGCCTCTCCGTCCTCCTTTAAGTCTGTTTCCGCCTGACCGCGAACCAGAGTCCAGCCCAGCAGAACCAAACACAGCAGCTCCAGCAGGCCGCGCCGCTGATCCATATCACCTCCGCGTCTGGATGCGTTCGCTCGGGCCAAAGAAGATCTGAAACCCTCGCCAACTTTGAATGCTGTTTACCGATCCAGCCAGAACCGAACCAGATCTGGACCTCTGGGCATTAACACACACACACACACACACACACAACCTGATGAAAAGGACTGATGTATTCTGAATTTACCAAATGACATTCACTAGGGAGATTTTCTTGTTCATTAGGGCTGGGCATTGACACAAATTTCACGATTCGCTTCGGTTTCGATTCAAATTCCATTCATTTGACCCATTGAAAACAGTTTGATTCTTTGAAAACAGTTTGATTGACAGGCGATCTGACCAATCATAACCCCGAATCTGCCATTTTGTCCGACAAAGCAGTCAGGGGAGTTAGTAGATTAACGTTGGTGAACTTGAATCACGTCTTTCCGCGCTTGAAACAACATTCCTTCTGATGTTCATTCATGTTTATTTGATGCTATAAATGAACTAGTATGAAGAGATGATCGGTTCACGAGGAGCTACAGCGATCTGTCACCACACATTAAACACACACTAGACGCTATTTATTGTTTAAACTTCTTTAAAAAATTACAATATTTTAAATATGAAACTGTTTCATGTGTCTGTCGACACGTTGTCAGTGTCCTCTTTTCTCCGCGATGTATTTTTCACTGCATGAGAACATGATGTGTGGCATGAGAGCGCATGACTTGTCGGACATAGCAACAGTAACTAAAGGGGGCGGGTCTTTGCGAAGGGTCCATTTGGATTTGCACAAAAGATGAACATGACGACACATGCTAGTGATGAGTTGAATCAACTCCACAGCAACTACATCAATTTATCCACTAACCGTTCAGAAACGTCTAAAAGTTGGAACTTCTTCCTGAGTCTCTCCATCAGTGTCGACTCCGGTTTGAACAATGTAAGGATGAACACTTTCGTCATTTTGTCTGCGTGAGATTCTCCAGCTTTGTTGTTGTTGAGCTGTTAAAGCTCCGCCCTCTTCTGGAAAGGGGGCGGGGAGCAGCAGCTCATTTGCATTTAAAGGGACACACACAAAAACGGCGTGTTTTTGCTCACAACCAAATAGCGGCAAATTTGACAAGCTCTAATAAATGATCTGTGGGGGATTTTGAGCTGAAACTATTCTGGGGACACCAGAGACTTATATTACGTCTTGTGAAAAGGGGCATTATATGTCCCTCTTTGTTTCATATCAACAAAGCACAAAGCTTGTTGCAATTTATTAGATGGGAGACGCCAAAGATTTGCTCATTCATCTACTTAAAACAGCAAAGACTGATTATTGGAATTTAAGAATCAATATCGGTTCTTCCAAATGGGAATCGATTAAAATCAATATTTTCAACCAAGCCCTAGTGTTTATATTCAAGTTCGTATTTAACTTTTGCTGAAGTCTCCTGCTTCTCAGATGTTTCTGCTGAGAAAAAGCTCTTTTCTGGAGCTTCAAATTAAATCAGCAGCGTCTCAAACTGCACTCACGTTTGCCAAGAAACCAAAGCCTGTGATCAACAGTCAAATATTTCACAACAAATTCATCGGAGACCAAATAAATAAATTGAATGCTGACAGCAATTCTTGTAAGTCAAAAAATGTACTGTTTGGGTTATTTCTCCTTGAGGAATAAAGTTGCTACATCCATCAGGTCTCCTCAGCGATGAAAGAGCCAATTCTGAACAATATCATTTTCTGGGTTTGTGTCTTATATATAGTTTAATCTCTAGACTCTAAAAGAGTAGCACGATCAATTTTGTTTTGCATTTTTGCTAATTTATCCTATTAAATCTGTATTTCAGTTCTCAGAAAGCCATATTCATTTGCATATCATTTCATTATTCATATATTTATTCTATATTCATTGGCAAACAGCCGAACAACAGCAAATATTGTGGCTCTTCAAATGCTTCTTTCACCTCAGTAAATAAACACAGGTCTGGATTCATTCACCATGTGGAAACACCACCGAACCCCTGATCTGAGAGCAGTTTTCTCCAACGTGTTCATACAAACCCCAACATTCCACATCTGAAGTCTCGTTTAAAGAACTGGAAGGGAAATGAACTGGGAAAAAAATTCTGGAATGAGTTCCAACAATCTCAAACAGGTGTCTAACATAAACACGGGTCAGATCGCTGCGAGAGTCGGAGGAGCCGGACTGAGGCGGGAGCTCGAGGGAAAAGGCTTCCTAGAAAAATCTCAGTGCGCTGAGAACAGTGTTATTTTAGTATTATTTCTAGGGATAGTTAAATTGATATAATAAACTTTACACTGGATCAAAATGAAATATAAAAACCTTAAACTTATTAGATTTTAGCTACTTGCCAAAGCAACATTTCTCATTTTCATTTAGTTTAACGTGATGTAAAATAACAAAAATTGTAATTGAAATAAAAATTAATAAAAAAATATGTAGACATGTTTTAAAAAAAACAACAAAATGACTAAAATTTTAACTAAAATTAAAATGAAAGTTTAAAAATGCAAACTAATTTAAAATATGAATAAAAACTATAATAGTTGCATGATAATAAATAACACTGATTTATTAATATTTTCCTTTAGCTTTTATATATATATATATATATATATATATATATATATATATATATAAAATATAACAAAAGGACATAAAACTTATAATAAAATTAAAGTGAACTGAATATATATATATATATATATATATATATAAAATATAACAAAAGGACATAAAACTTATAATAAAATTAAAGTGAACTGAATATATATATATATATATATATATATAAAATATAACAAAAGGACATAAAACTTATAATAAAATTAAAGTGAACTGAATATATATATATATATATAAAATATAACAAAAGGACATAAAACTTATAATAAAATTAAAGTGAACTGAATATATATATATATATATATATAAAATATAACAAAAGGACATAAAACTTATAATAAAATTAAAGTGAACTGAATATATATATATATATATATATATATATATTTGGCTTTAATTTATTTTCATTTAAGTTTTAGTAATCATCGTTCTTCAACTTAAACTTATTTCAGTTTCACTAAAAAAATGGAGATTTACTTTGATACAATTTTCAAGTAAATTTCTCAAACAATTATAAAGAAACATGTAGAAAGACTTAAATAATATTTTCTTGTAAAACAATACTTTAATCTGTATTCTTTGTTTACAGCTTTTGTCTGTATGAATGATTTGAAATGATTTCTGTCTTTTAGTCAACAGTAACACTGCTCCAAACCCATCATTACTCTGATTTTGCCAAGTAGGACATTTTCCAACATCTTAGTCAAACCTTCAACCACAAACTTAAAATCTGACACGAATCTTATTCCAGAATCAGCAAGGACGTTGATCCAGAAACATGTCCTACTTGGCAAAATGATTGGTCAAAGCATCCCAAATATTACTAATTTATATGCAGTGAGGTCCAAAATTCCTGACCACAATAATCTAAACCGGAGAAAAACAAACATTGATCACGTGACTTTGTGGTTTCCTTGCTTCCTTTCCTTTACTCTCTTTGGATCATATGAAATCATGCAGTCTTACACCGATGCGATAAGATTCCAGCGACAAACAATTTGTCTGTCCAAACCATATGAGACGTGATAACGTCAATCAAAAATCACAGCCAATCAGAAGATCGCGTGGCCGGGCTCTCGCAACGGAATGGATAAGTACATAATTAAATTCATGAATATTACACCATTTTTACATTTTTAAAATAAATACTGAGTTACTGAAACTTTGTCATAGAAAACACTTGTCTATTTACAATGAGTTGACAGTTTGAACGTTCTTGTTTCCTTTCATTTATTTTGAAGATCTGAGGTGAATTGATCCTTCGCAAACTGTTTGATTGACAGGCGATCTAACCAATCATAACCCAGAATCCGCCTTTTTTTCCATCAAAGCATTAGAGTTAGTAGATTAACATTGATGAACTTGAACTTGATAAATTGTGTGTCCTCACGTCTTTCCGCGCTTGAAACAACATTCCTTCTGATGTTCATTCATGTTTATTTGATGCTATAAATGAACTAGTATGAAGAGATGATCGGTTCACGAGGAGCTACAGCGATCTGTCACCACACATTAAACACACACTAGACGCTATTTACTGATTAAACTTCTTTAAAAAATTACGATATATTAAATATGAAAGTGTTTTATACGTTGTCAGTGTCGTCTTTGCTCCAGGATGTATTTTTCACTGCGTGAGAACATGATGTGTGGCATGAGAGCGGACATAGCAACAGTAACTAAAGGGGGCGGGTCTTTACGAAGGGTCAATTGTCCATTCAGTACGGCTATAAAAGATAGCCAAAACGAAATTCAAAAAACGCTTTTAACATTAAATAAAGCACATAAACAGTACCTGAGATTGTCACTTAATCGAAAATAGAACCCGTTTCTAAAAAGGAATCGTTGCGGAAAAGATACCTTTTATCGACAACTCAGACTGCTCTGCAAACTACGTTTCACAACCAAACACACGCGAGAAGTGAAGGAATTAACGCGAGGACACACTTGAGACAGAGATCTCGCGCGAGACTGGAATTGGTATTAAAAAAGTTAGCCTGCAAGACGCTTCAGATCAAAATTGTTTGAGCGAAAAAGAGAAAAAGAAACGCGGGTCTATAACTCCTCCCTGAACATCCCTCTGCCCAGTCTCTTGCTCTCTCATTGGCTGTAGGTCATCGCCGATGTCATTTTTGGTCAAAAAATATTTCCCTCGCAGACGGGTAGAGATATTGAGCGTGCCAAATATCTCACGGGCGTCGGCGGTATATCGTCGATTCTCTCAGATAGCGTCTTTGGTATTTCACTCTTTGTCACTCGCATGAACGAGTATTGATTTGCCTCCGATTTTGGACATTAGCTGGCGAATGAAAATCAGCCTGAAATTGCGCAGTGTGAACTTGGCATTAGTGGGGGGCGTTTACAAGACACCGTTTCAACTAAAAACGGAAACTTTTTATTGCTGCTCATTTTCACAACAGCTGCATTTTGCCGACCTGAAAACGCAAAAAAATTTAAATTTGTGTATTTAAAATTTAAAAGTAAATTTGTGAAAACTTGCGCTTTACGCATTCAGTCTATAGGCACGTAGACTGAAGTTTAACAAAGTTTTAACAAAGTGACATCGCCATCTACTGGCCTGGGCATGAAAACAGCGTTTTTAGTCGTTTTCGCGAATCCATGTGACAGGGATCATTTTGGCAACTTTGTCGTGTGTACGCAAAAACATAAAGGAAAATCTTTTCTGCTTTTAGTACATTGTTGTCATGTAGTCGGAAAGTTTCTATTTTATGGATTTTATGTTTGTTTGTCCTGGAATTACATTGAATGAATTAAACAGCTTTATCACTAGATAAAAATTTTAAAAACCCTTTAAACATGAAAGTATTTCAGACATTTCTGATTATATAGAATATTTTTGGCATAAAAGGGTTCTTTAAAATTGAAAAAGAACCAAAGATTCTATATAGAACCCCAGAGAACACACGATCTTCAGGTTTTGTTCAACCAAAGACTCACCAAATACTAAAACATTCTCAAATTCACTCAAATTCTTAAGGCAATAATTTAATTTTCAAAGAAAAGCTTGTATTAAATTAGAAAAGAAGGCAAAAAGGAAGCATTCTTAAACCTTTGGAGCGCAATATACGTAATGCTCAACTCTTTTCTCCAACAATAAAAAGCAGAAACATTCTGTTCACACTTTCCATGAAGTTCACTGTTATGTAACACTAACTGTAACTCATGGGTCAGATACAGTTGTATGAAAAACACATGATACCAAGATAACACCTGCTCAAAACATCAAAAACAGCTGGAAACAGTTCCCTTGCTCTGGGAAAACTCAATGGATCGGGAAGAAAAAAAGCTTGTATGCAGATTCAGAAAGTTATAGATTCATACCTCAGTTCCTTCTGAAAGTATCCAAACAGAGTTAAAGCAAACGTCCAGCCTGGAAAAGCTTCCTAAAACAGCCCAAACACATCATAAGATCAGCAGCGCTGGAGAGACGCGGCCACCCGTCGTACCTTCCAGATGTGTGAAGAGCCAGAGAGGGAGAGAGCGCAGAAGAGGAAAGAGGAATAAGCGGCGTTGCCAAAAAATTAACGTCTTCTGTCCCTCTCGAAAACAAATTTTCCATGATTGTAGTTGATATATGAGGCCGGTGTGGATTTCATCTTCTGGGAAACATATTTTGCGCTTACAGTGAGTAGAAATGTTCTCGCTTTACTATATAAACAATATTATAAGTTTGTGATTTACATCAAGAAAGTCCCCGAGCTGTTAGGAGACAAACAGGTCAACCCAGAAGAACATGTGTTTTTTATTTGTGTCTCGGTTTGAACGCATGTGGATCTTGATAAATCAGATTGTTTTAATTCACTAATTCAATAATCTGTAATATAATATCAGGGTTTTCCTTAATAACACATTTTAGAGATGAACTAACCCTTTAATACTTCCTGAAACGGAGTAGCAAATCATAGTTCAGTAATTGGTGGTTTTAAAAAGAGGTGTGAGCACTGCTATTTGTCCCACCCAAACATCTGGTTTCAAAATAAGTTTGTGTCAGCACAGGACAGAAAACTGCACCTGTTAATAAATGGGCTCTCTAAAGTTATATAAATATGTATTTCTGAGAGAAAAAGAAATGTAGACCTTGACTTTATCCATCGATAATGAAAAAGACGTAACATAGGCTTTCATAACAGAATGGACAAAAAAAAGCTTTCTGACTGGAACAAAGAAGCTAAAGGTCAATGTCACCTTCAAAGAGCTTCAAAATAAATGCGAAAATAAATAAGCTGATTTTACTTTTCATAATACGTGTATTTTGTAAATTAAAAAAATATTCAGAAGAAAACAAATCATTATAATCTTTTTTTTTAAAACTTAAGAATTGACAGATTATGAATAGAAACAATTTGCTGTAAAAAAAAAATATGATCATGGCAACACGTTTTTATATGACTAACTCAAACTAAGCATTTTCAGCTTTTAATAAGTTATACAATATTCAACTTATGATTTCACTTTAACTTTTGTTAGTGTGTAATGTTGCTGTTTGAACATAAACAACATCTGCAAAGTTACAACACTCAAAGTTCAATGAAATATAGAGATATTTTCTTTTACAGAAATCACTTTTTCTAGGACTACAACAAATGGCTGGTAGGGAATACAACGAGCTTCTTCCTGGGTTGGTGACATCACAAACCCTATCATTTACATAAACCCCGCCCCCTGAGAACACACAACAAAGGGGGCGTGGCCATGTTGGGCTGCTTTAGAGAAGAGGAAGAGTTGTTGTAGTCGAGTGTTGTTGATGCCGTCATTTTAAGCCGGACTGCTTCACAAACGAGGGTCAATTCAAGGAAAAAAGATGAACATGACGACACATGCTAGTGATGAGTTGATCAACTCCACAGCAACTACATCAATTTATCCACTAACCGTTCAGAAACGTCTAAAAGTTGGAACTTCTTCCTGAGTCTCTCCATCAGTGTCGACTCCGGTTTGAACAATGTAAGGATGAACACTTTCCTCATTTTGTCTGCGTGAGATTCTCCAGCTTTGTTGTTGTTGTTGAGCTGTTAAAGCTCCGCCCTCTTTTTGGAAAGGGGGCGGGGAGCAGCAGCTCATTTGCATTTAAAGAGACAGACACAAAAACTGCGTGTTTTTGCTCACACCCAAAAGGGGCAAATTTTTGATAAATGATCAGTGGGGGATTTTGAGCTGAAACTTCACAGACACATTCTGGAGACACCAGAGACTACATAATAGATCATAATAGGTAGCCTTTAATATAATTTGAAGGTAGCCAGCTCTATGTAACTTCTGAAAATGCATGCATTTTGCAGAAGAATATTGTTTTTGGTTGTGCTTGTGTGGATGAATATGTGAATATATGAAATATTTCTCATTACTAAAAATAAATAGGGATTTATCCTACTGTTAAAACATTCAACTACTTGTCTTCAGAGATATAACAAGTTCAGATGGAAAGGATCTCAGGCTGACTAGATGATTTTACTGTAACTATACCCATTGAAAAAAATCCCTGTAAAATTAACGGTAAAAAAACAGCAGCTGTGGTTGCCAGATCTTTACCATGAAAAATACGGTAGCAAAGTTTTAGGTTCAGGACTTAGTTTACTTTCTATTTTACAGTTCAAAACCTTATAATTTAAAGGTTTATATTGTAATAATTACTGTTTATTTAATGCTTTACAATGAACTCTGTACGAGAGCTACATATGGCAATTTATCTGTTTACGGATATGATGAGACATGCACCGGTGAGTAACCGTATACATAATTTCTCACGAAAACCATCCTGACTGGTCTAAAATATGAACATTTGTAATAGACGTACAATAGTGAATCAGGGTAAGAAAAAATCACATTTTGGAAGAAGGATATTACAGCCAATCTGGTTATATTTAAACATTTAAGGCTGCAACTCAACGTTTTTAAGTTGAAATAGGTTTATTTTTTACAGAGCTCATTTTGAATTCATATTGACCTAAGTGTACTATGCATCAAATGTATTAGTATACAAAAATGGCATTATATGCAGATAAAGGCATTAGAATTCTGCATGTTTTTAACAGGACGAAAGCCCTTTTTCATCCTTCTAAAACAGACAAAGTCACAAAGTGAGTTAAAAACAAGGAGCGGCTCCCTTGCAAGCACATTTCACAGTCATTAACTCAACTGCAGCACTTGGGGATTTTTTGAACGCACTGAATTTTGTTCTTAATGGCTATAAAATTAGACAATGGGGGACTGGGGTCACTGCTTTAATGAAGTCTGATGTTCTGATTTGTGCTGGATGAAAAGGCAAAAGAATCTTCTACGAGCACTTGACCACAACCTAAAAACTGAGGCACTTACACAGAGAGAGAAAAAAATCTCTTCTGCATTTCACCTCTGCTCTAATTTTTTTAAATAACTAAAAAAAAACTGGCATTATAAACTATGAATATTGTCATCTCTGTGATGAATCTCTTAGGTTCCTCATTTGTAAGTCACTTTGGTTAAAACAAAACTAAATGTAAATCTATTATATATATAACTTCTGCATAGTAATGTCATTTTCTGTTAGAATACTGAATAGATACACACACATACGTATACAGTGGTGTGAAAAAGTGTTTGCCCTCTTCCTGATTTCTTATTTTTTGCATGTTTGTCACACTTAAATGTTTCAGATCATCAAACAAATTTAGATATTAGTCAAAGATAACACAAGTAAACACAAAATGTGGTTTGTTATTACTAAAGGAAACCAAAATCCAAACCTAGATGGCCCTGTGTGAAAAAGTGATTGCCCCCTAAACCTAATAACTGGTTTGGTCACCCTTAGCAGCAACAACTGCAATCAAGCGTTTGTGATAACTTGCGATGAGTCTTTTACAGCGCTGTGGAGGAGTTTTGGCCCACTCATCTTTGCAGAATTGTTGTAATTCAGCCACATTGGAGGGTTTTCGAGCATGAACTGCCTTTTTAAGGTCATGCCACAGCATCTCAATATGATTCAGGTCAGGACTTTGACTAGGCCACTCCAAAGTCTTCATTTTGTTTTCCTTCAGCCATTCACAGTTGGACTTGCTGGTGTGTTTTGGATCATTGTCCTGCTGCAGAACCCAAGTTCGCTTCAGCTTGAGGTCACGAGCAGATGGCCGGACATTCTCCTTCAGGATTTTTTGGTAGACGGCAGAATTCATGGTTCCATTTATCACAGCAAGTCTTCCAGGTCCTGAAGCAGCAAAACATCCCCAGACCGTCACACTACCACCACCACATTTTACTGTTGCTATGATGTTCTTTTTCTGAAATGCGGTGTTACTTTTACGCCAGATGTAATGGGACACACACCTTCCAAAAAGTTAAACCTTTGTCTCGTCAGTCCACAGAGTATCTTCCCAAAAGTGTTGGGGATCATCAAGATGTTTTCTGGCAAAAATGAGATGAGCCTTAATGTTCTTGTTGCTCAGCAGTGGTTTTCGTTTCGGGCCATTTTTGCCCCGTCTCTTTCTTATGGTGGAGTCATGAACACTGACCTTAACTGAGGCCTGCAGTTCTTTGGATGTTGTTGTGGGTCTTTTGTGACCTCTTGGATGAGTCGACGCTGCGCTCTTGGGGTAATTTTGATTGGCCGGCGAGTCCTGGAAAGGTTCACCACTGTTCCATGTTTTCTCCATTTGTGAATGATGGCTCTCACTGTGGTTCGCTGGAGTCCCAAAGCTTTAGAAATGGCTTTTTAACCTTTTCCAGACTGATAGATCTGAATTACTTTCTTTCTCATTTGTTCCTGAATTTCTTTGGATGATGTCTAGCGTTTGAAGATCTTTTGGTCTACTTCACTTTGTCAGGCAGGTCCTCTTTAAGTGGTTTCTTGATTGAGAACAGGTGTGGCAGTGATCAGGCCTGGGTGTGGCTGAGAAATTGAACTCAGGTGTGAAAAACCACAGTTATGTTTTTACAGGTGGGGCAAACACTTTTTCACACAGGGCCATGTAGGTTTGGATTTTGTTTTCCCTTAATGATAACAAACCGCATTTTGTGTTTACCTGTGTTATCTATGACTAATATTTAAATTTGTTTGATGATTTGAAACATTTAAGTGTGACAAACTCAAATAAGAAATCAGGAAGGCAAACACTTTTTCACACCACTGTACACACATTATATATATATATAATATAGTATTATAAATAGTATTATGAATAATATACCTACATGTTTAACTTCATATAAAAGTTTTTCCTACGAATACTTATGTAATACATTTATATTATATTACATTCATTTCATTATCCAGCTTTAGACAAATAAACTTAAGATTCTTTACAAATTAATTAATTAGCTCATTAACACAAACTGTTTTGGCACGAACAAGTCAAATAATTAACAGGCATTCTTTAACACAAACAACACAGCCTTCAAGGCACTTCTGGATCAACTTGCACGATTTGGTTTGATTATTCATCACGAGTGGAAATATATAATAATATTCTTTTGCTTCTGGTATGGCTCATTTACAGTTATATCACATCATAGTCAAAAAGAGCTAAGTAAAAGAGTATGTCTGATGCAGATACGCACTTGCCAACATACAGAAAATTGCTGAAATACTTGCATTGATGAAAACACGATGACCTCATTATGATTTCCTGTCTCGTGAAGGGCTGAGGATCATTAATTCAAGGTTTGCGGTACATGAGAATTGTGGATGAAGCTACCTCACACATTACACAGGTCTTGCAATCCGGACATCAATAATTAATCACACTATATAACCTGAAAAGACCTTTTGCGGGAAAAATAACTAATACATATATCAGTGCATGTTAAAATGAGTCTGACTCACCTTCAACAGCCTGAACACTTGGAATCTCTAATAAAGGTGATGAAACCTGCAAACACTGACTTAAAGGAATAGTTCACCCAGAAACGAAAATTATTCATGTCACGCATCACGTTTGAGCTTAAGCAAGAGGTTTATTTTCATGCATCAAGCAAGTTCGGTTGAGTTTCTATCTCTTCGGTCTAAATTTGGACTAAACTGCTCAATTCATAAGGATTGGTTTTACGATCTCTTTGCGAAATTTTTGAAGCGTCAAAGTGTTAGTTGCGTAGCTGTCAATGGAAGGATAGAAATCTCTCGTGGTCAGAAGAAAAATGAAAGTCTTACGGGTGTGGAACGACATGAAAGTGAGTAATTATTGACAATGAATTTTCATTTTTGGGTGTACTATCCCTTTAACTGCCTCCATCCAGTCTAGACACATTTTTCTTTCAGCTGAATAAACTGGACTGAACTGAGCTGCATTCATCCTGCAGATCACTCACTGTGACTGTCACACAATAAAGATGAATTTACAATATATACATTGACTATAACATGAAATATGACTGCAGAACTCAGCGATTGTCTTCAATCTGCCCCAATATAAAAGATTTATCATCATATATGACGCATGCTGTTTGTTAAAGTGACAGTTCATCCAAAGTTCGCCTCGAGATATTTTCACGTTTTATTCCATAATACATCATCACTGTAAAATACAATACCTCATGATTTTACTTGTCTTGAACAATGCGGTTGCTAACAAGTGTCTAAATAGGACTAAACTGGACAGATAAACTCATCCATTCACAAGTCGCTTAGCCTCACCGCATTTATAATCACTCTCTTACAAACTCAAACTTTCAGGGAAAATGTTTTTAAATAATGAGTTGTTGAAGGTTAATGAAGTCATGTGACCATTGTTTATAGTCCACGTTTAGCTTTATATTTCTTGTATTCAGGGTTAAATAAATTCATTTGTGAAGATTATTATTATCATGATGAATAAAATGTGTAAGAATCACTGGGTTTTTGTTGAGGGAAACAGTGATGGAAACTATACGCTTAATGTGTGAATAAATATTGTCGTAGATTGTGTCATTTCTGTGCCACTGTAGCCTCCGCAAATGAAATTGCAAAAGTAATGACTACAAATTTCAGAATGACTGTACTTACAGTCTCTGTATATTAAACCAGGACATATTTAAATGCAGAAAGAGAACGCTTTAAGCATTTTGTGTGGCCAAACACCTGCTCAGATCTGCAGTTTAATACAATTCTCTTTCCTTTTTGTCCTCTGTGTCTGATGGCTGTTATGTTGGACCTGAGGAAACAGAAAATAAAACTTATGGCCTAGAAATGTATTGGCTAAAAAAACTCTTCCTGGAGAAGTAGCAACGCTCCCTCAGTCTGCCCGGGAAACACTCCCTGAGGTCAGGCAACAGATGAGACCTACAGCACACATTAAACCTGATTTTCCTGCCTTTTAGCTCTTCTCACAATACTGGAATTTCCAACTTCGCTATGATTCCTTGAAAAATATCTATATCCGATACCATTTATGATACACTCTCAGAAAAAAAGGTACAAAAGCTGTCCCTGAGATGATACCTTTAAAAAGTTTCTAATATGTACCATTTAGGTATTTATATGTAGACTTTTATGTACCTTTGAGGTATTAATATGCACTCTTAGGTACAAAGGTGTACCTAGCAGCGACTGCTTTTGTACCTTTTTATCTGAGAGTGCACTACGGGGAAAACTAGCATAGCCTATATACCTCTCTACAGATCATATTTTAGTCATTTCATTTCATTTAGTCATTTAGCAGACGCTTTTATCCAAAGCGACTTACAAGTGAGGCTATTAGGGGTTAGTTTCCTTTCTCAAGGGCACCTAAGTCATGGTTTTTAAGGTGGAGAGAGTGCTGTTTATTCACAATCCCCACTGTCAATTCCTGCCGGCATGGGAATCGAACCAGCAACCTTCAGGTTAAAAGCCAGACTCCCTCAACATTAGGCCATGACTACCAATCATATCTCATAATTGCCACGACTACTAATCATATCTCATAGTTGCCACGACTACCAATCATATCTCATAATTGCCACGACTACTAATCATATCTCATAGTTGCCACGACTACCAATCATATCTCATAATTGCCACGACTACTAATTATATCTCATAATTGCCACGACTACCAATCATATCTCATAATTGCCACGACTACTAATCATATCTCATAGTTGCCACGACTACTAATCATATCTCATAATTGCCACGACTACTAATCATATCTCATAATTGCCACGACTACCAATCATATCTCATAATTGCCACGATTACTAATCATAATTGCCACGACTACCAATCATATCTCATAGTTGCCACGACTACCAATCATACCTCATAGTTGCCATGACTACTAATCATATCTCATAATTGCCACGACTACCAATCATATCTCATAATTGCCACGACTACCAATCATATCTCATAGTTGCCACGACTACCAATCATACCTCATAGTTGCCATGACTACTAACCATATCTCATAATTGCCACGACTACCAATCATATCTCATAATTGCCACGACTACCAATCATATCTCATAGTTGCCACGACTACCAATCATACCTCATAGTTGCCATGACTACTAACCATATCTCATAATTGCCACGACTACTAATCATCCCGTGTTAATAGTTTGCATACAGAACAGGGAACCTTTATTTGAATCGTTTAACTAAATTTATAACAAAAAAAAGACACAAGTAAACAGTTAGTAATAAAATAAGACCAAATAAACAAATTGCAAACAATAGCACAAATAAATGCAAATAGAATAAAAAGACAAATGAAATAAACATGGCTTTTTTCTAACAGTAGTATTCAAGTAAAGTAATCAAATGTGAGGACTATCCAGTGTTATTGTATTGTAAAAATGAAATACATATTAATGCTTACAATTAAAGTTAAAAACGTTTTTCAGAGAACAGTCAGTGATTTTCTTTTTTTGATTAACATGACAGACAGAAGCAGGTTTATTAGGTTGCTGTCTCTTTAAGAGCTTATGCACAGATCCAATATACTGTTACACAACACGCATTTGCTCTCTCAACTGTTTATGTTCCAAAACTGTATGTATCTGAATAATCAGCTACATTTCTTTTAATAATTGTGTATGTATACGACTGTTTAAGCACAATAAGGCATGAAAAAGAAGTCAATTTGGTACTCGTGAGCTGTTTGAGAGGTGGCTTTATGTGCGAGCGCAAAACCCACGGGAATACACGCACTATTCAACTGGAGCGAATGAGATGAGTGAGTGACTGGAGGCGGGTGTGTGTATGTCCACAGAACGTTCTTAAGAACTTCCATTATAAGCTAGCTGGAAAATCTTCAATGTACTGATATAACTTTAACAGCATCAATAGTGTAATATATAGCTTATAATCAGAATACAGTCACTTAAATAGTCAGGCTTAGCGTTAATTTAGTTATTCAAACGTAAGATGACATAAAATAAAAGAGTCATGTCTCAGTGTTCCTGAGACAAAGCATCAACACTGTAAATCAAAGATTTATTGTGCGCTTTAGTTAGATTCATTGAATAAAATGTGAGTTTTCACAAGTGTGCTGAAATAACTGAGCTTGAGTTGCACTCAGGGGCGGACTTAACCATTAGGCAAAGGTAGCCGTCTGCCTTGGGCCCCCGAAAGCTAAGGGCCCCCTAAAATGCCTTGTTTATATATACAGGACAACCGTCTACGTGTCCGCGTTGAACGCGCTTTTGGCAGAAAATGCAGGGACATGGTTTCAGCGATGCAGAAAACACGGACAGAATCGCGGAATCCATTCATAAAAGGGGAATTACTGTGTAACGCGTAATGTCAGGAATGAATGGCACAGGCACGCGGTTTACTGAATCAAGCGCGACGCTCGCGGTGCTCGTCTGAACAATTCATTCAGAGACACAAAACATAAAGTATTCATGTTTAAATAGTATTTTTGCCGTTTAATATTAACATACACTAGTCCGTATCGCTATTTGATTGCAGTGTACCGACCTGCATTTGATGTATTCATCCAAAATTCGAAAAATTCCGTAACATTCCACGTTAAACAGTAAATTCCGATTTTATGAATGGATTCCGCGATTCCGTCCGCGTTTTCTGCATCACGGAAATCGTGAGCATTTACCGTTTCATTTGTGAGAAACACACACACAGAAAAAAAAGATCTTCAAGGCAACCCCTCAAATTAAAGTTTGTTTATACTTTTTAACAGTAGTGTATGTCTAATATTAACAGTAAACCTCTGTTTAGCGAAAGTATAAAAATTAAAGTTTTTTTTAAAGTATTATTTACATTGGAATAGAAAATAAATGTTTTATGCCTTCATGTGATTACCAGTAAAATTAAAATACATAAAAGAAATAATATACATTTCCATACAGGCATACTTAATCTTTGGTTGAAATATTTCTTAAGCATGTAAATGTACAATTTCCTTCAGTTTAATTTAAATCTGTAATTAAAATAAATAATATATATATATATATATATATATATATATATATATATATATATATATTAAAGAATTAGACAGCCCTGCGCTGTGTAAACAACTGTGCAGTGAAAATTACCCCAAAGTACCAGCTAGTGTCCAAACTACTCTAATACTGTTATAACCCGTTTACATGTGAACATCTACATTATGAAGAAAGTATGGAAGCCTGTTTCCGCCACTGAAAAAAAAAAGATTATTGCGACTTTTTAACTTAGAATTTTTACTTTTTTTCACAGAATTGTGAGATATAAAGTCAGAATTCTGAGAGAAAAAAAAAGTCAGAATTCTGAGATAAGTCGCAATAATCTTTTTTTCAGTGGTGGAAACAGGCTTCCATAAGAAAACCATTATAACATGAACACGAAAAATCTAAAAACAAACAAACAAACAAAAAAAAAAAGGGACACAACTATGGGACACCGCCATGCAGCAGCAAGCATCACAACAATGAAAGAAACCTAAAGTGTGAGTGTGTGCAATCAGGGGCCCATTCCTGTGTTTTGCCTGGGGCCCCCGAATCACTAAATCCGCCCCTGGTTGCACTGACTGGCATCTTCTATGATTATAAAGGGAGAGAGAGGTGCTCGCTTACGGTGTAATTGACTCTTTGCGCAGTTTGATTGACAGGCGATCTGACCAATCATAATCCGCCATTTTGAAACAACATTCCTTCTGATGTTCATTCATGTTTATTTGATGCTATAAATGAACTAGTATGAAGAGATGATCGGTTCACGAGGAGCTACAGCGATCTGTCACCACACATTAAACACACACTAGACGCTATTTATTGATTCAACTTCTTTAAAAAACTACAATATTTTAAATATGAAACTGTTTCAAATGTCTGTCGACGTGTTGTCAGTGTCCTCTTTGCTTTGTATTTATCACTGCGTGAGAACAGCAGCATGACTTTCTGGACATAGCAACAGTTACTATAGGGGGCGGGTCTTTGCGAACGGTCAAATCATTCACAAGAAAAGTTATTGTTTTTCATGAGATTTTGTGAGTACTTCATACTTCAAAAATACAGTGATTTTATAATGTTTAATATTTATTCAAAAATGAAATTGAGTGAAAAACTATTACAGGAAATGGCTAATGTGAGCCAATAAAATACTCCTCTGCTGCCACCTGTTGGTTATAATGGTAATTTCTTCTTTTTTTTTTTTTTTTTTAAATATAAGTGTTTTCTATCAAATCTTGAAACATTCGGTTTTACAAATGGGGACAATCCCAGAAGGATGAGCAAATAAATGTTATGTGTGCATGTCTAATGACAGTTTCTTATTCAAAGGCCTCCATTAGCTTGTCAATAAAACTGGTGTATTGGCAAATTAGCCAAGTGTGATACCTGCATTAAAATATGAACACAACATTAAAAAGTCAACCATTGATGGTTTTGTGTCGATGTTCTTCTATAAAGAAGACCTTTGAGTCGAAACATTCATTAGTCGTTTAAAATAAAGTGATCTTCGTGAGCAGCAGTGGCATTGTGCCGTTTTTTTTGTTTATCTTTAGTGAAACACTAGAAAACAGGACACGTTTTAAACACCTGTAGATGCACCGAGCTCATGAAAGGTGCATTTGATGCTTTGAGCTCCGCTCTTAAAGAAAACAATTTTACAGTGAAGGCCACCGAGGTACAATTAAACGCCCACAGAGAAACGCAGGGCTCTTAACGGTCGTTTCACATCAAAAGCTCTAGACACTAGAGCATCAACAGCACCTATTCCCGTCTAAATGTGCTTTACTTTCTCAGTGTTTCTTTAACACCAGAGAAAAACAACATCTAACTGTGAATGGAAGAATCTCAAACAACTATTAAGTTCTACATTCCTCATGTATGCGTAAAAAGTTCCAAAGCTTAATGTTTAAAAACGTACTGTGTGCTAAACTCACTCCAGTGAACAATGTCAATGGTTTGTTTTCTGCAGATCTGCTTTACAGATCAATTAAACTCACTTCATATTTGGTGATCTTTACACAGTTACTGAACATTTGTAACTTATAACTTAGATACGTATTTAAAATACAATATTGTATTTGAGTAATACAATACGTATTTGAGTAACTGTATTTCATTACAGTTACATTTTAAATGGGTGGTAATCAGATTACAGTTACATCTGAAAAGTGTTTTAGATTACCAAAGTGATTACTTTGAATTTTAATGTCATTTAAACAGCAATTGGTGATTCTCTGACTCTGACAGTCTGAAAAAGTGGAGTTAAGTTTCATCAACATTTTAATACTTTTAAGAGGATCATAAAAATGTTGTTATTTTTATTTAGTTCTGTCCTGAACAAGACAAAATGACTGAATTTATATAAAAAAATTGCCCAACTGTCAACTGAACTGTCCTGTCATGACCTGATGATCCACGACTGTTTTCATGTTTTGTGAGTCATTTTATTATTCACTCGTCACTGCAACTTTTTCTCACAATTTGTTTTTTTTTCCATCACAATTCTGACTTCTTTTACTCAGAATTGCAGAGAAAAGTCAGAATTGGGAGAAATAAACTTGCAATACTGACTTTTTTTCTTGCAATTGTGAATTTAGTGTGAGTTTATATCTTATATTTTTGACTTTTCTCAATATTGCGAGTTTATATCTCATAATTCTGACTTTATAACTCACAATTGCAACTTTATATCACGCAATTCTGAGGGAAAAAGTCAGAATTTTGAGATAAAAACTAACAATTACCTTTTTTGTGTTTGTTCCACACTTATTAGTATTCCAAAGTATTCTAAAGTATTTAGATTAAGTTACTAAACTTGAGTAATGTAACGAAATACGTTACAAATTACTTTTTGATAACTTTTCCAGTTATCAGTATTGTAAACTAAAAGTTTTTACACATTTTATACACATTTTTAACATTGTATTGTGTAATAATGCTATCTATTACAGAAAAAATGATAAAATATATAATATAATAATAATAATAATACAGTATTTTACTAGTAATGCATGTGATATGGTTGAAATAAATGAAGGAAAGAGAGGAAGTCTCATCTGTGGAATGTAGGTCAGAGCTCGTTAGCAGTTTCAGGGATTTAGTGTTTCAGCTGACGTTTTCAAAGGAAAAACAAAAGCGTGGCAGGCTGGACTCCGGCCAGTAGCTGTGTGTGGAAACTTCTGAGAGCTGGAACACACACTTACACTGGATCATTTCACAAGAAGAGCAAGAAAAAGATATACAGGCTAACAAGTTGCAACATGATCACTTAAAAAGAAAAGGCATTTGTTTATGTTTGAATTATTTTCTTGCTAAATCAAAGTGGCGCATATGGACTAATAATTACTAAGTGGTAACTAGTTATCTAGCAAGACCTGTTGTGGCAAGCAGGGCGGGGCCGAGAGCCGTGGGAACGGAGCGAGTGTTAATGAACGCGCCACACCGGTCTCGAGCGCCACGAAAGGATATAAAAGGAAAAATGAAGACAAGGATGAGAGAGGACCAGGCCTGTGTTGTGTCCGGAGTCACCCAGAGTAAACCATAGTGGACGTTATCAAGTGCACACATTCAATCCCATAATGCACCGCAATATTGAGTGTATAACCGCTGTTCACTAAGCAGCTAGAGAATACGCATAATGCACGGTGAGGGTCACGCCGCATGAAGAATCGCTTGTTTGTTCATGAAGAATCGCTTGTTTGTCATGAAGAATCGCTTGTTTGTTCATGAAGAATCGCTTGTAAGTCGCTTTGGATAAAAGCATCTGCTAAATGACTAAATGTAAATGTAAATGTAAATGTAATGAATTCCCGCGTCTCACACAGCCGAATCTGCTGGTCCTATGTGGGTACGGCGTGAAATCATGCAAGTATAAATTCAATTTTGATTCATTATTAAAGGCTTATACATATAGTTTCCATGACAGAGTTCAAGATGAATCTTTTCGTTACTACTGGAGCTGCCAGTTTTCCAAGTTCCACATGATTATTAAACAGCGAACACAAACTTGCAAAAGCGGCAGCCCTTCCCGCGCATTTTCTGTCTGAATTCACTCACTAGTTTTCATTCACTCCCTCAAGTGAACTATATTAGTGGATGAGAATAGTGAATGAGGGTATAGGGTGATTTCGAACACATGCAGCCCTGGACTGAATATGACTAGAAGCATATTTGGTATTTCAGTTTTGAGTACTCGATTTTTAAAAATCCTCGATTGCAATTTGCCTGTGTCGAGTAACCGGCAAAATACCGGAAGTAGTGCATTCCACTGACGAGAATCCATGAAACGCATTATTAGACCGTTTTCACATGCGTGGAGTGTCTCAGAAGCTCAGTTAACACACTCATTTTCTGCATATTCTGTGAGTTTGGGTTGCTTATAATGTTCTGGGAACGCAATGCGCGCCATTTAATCAGATTTATAACGTAAATCACCTCAGCAAACACAGGACGCGATTTCAAAATAAAAGTTTAAACCCTTGCTCTGAGTTTCCATGTTTTAATGTCCACATGTCTTGTTCAAGAAATTACAGTGGCTGTAGCATTTATATCATAAGGAAGTGGCCAAATATTAAATAAACATTTGGCCCATATGAAGAATTTGATCTGTAACAACAATCTCTAGGCCGTTGGCGCCCCCTGCAGGTGTTTGTTATAATACATAATGAATTTTCTACTTTTAATACTACAAAAAATAAAATTAAATAATCGATTACAAAAATAATCGTTTGTGGGAGCCCTAATTTCAAGCATTTAATCAAAAACACATTCAAAAAACCCACTGACTTCAGGACGATGGACCATTTTTGGCATACAAAAATACCTGCCTGACTCTTACCTGGACTGCTTTGAACCAAAACTTTGGTTAATTTCGGCTTGATTCGAACCTACAACCTCCTTAGGATCCGAAAGCAAAAGCAAGTGATAAACACCAGACTGAGGGCTTTTCTCAGCTTATCATATAGACCAGTGGTTCTCAACCTGAGCTTCACAGTTTTTGTTTTTAAATAAAAAATGGATTAAATTAATATAAGTTTGAACTACGTGTTTTGTCATATAAAATCATTTTGGTGAGCATAAATTATTTTCAGACATGCGCATACCGACTATATACTGAGTAGCCTACTCAGTTAACCAACACTTACAAGCACACGCTTCGGCAGAATTCCAATAGAAGCCATTATTTTTGTAAATTTAGGGATCAAAATGGACAAATTTGTTATTAGAGGAGAAAACGAGGAGCGCATTGCAAACAAGAAGAGTCGTAGCATCAGCAGCGAAGGGAAGAAGGACGGAAGAATCAGACGTCAATGAGCGAGACGGGCAGCCTTTGTTTGCGCTGTAGTACTCGACATATGCAAAACCTACAATGTCAAATGACGTGAATGTGTTTGTTTGATGTACTTGTATTTTAAATCGATAAAAAATAACATAATAATGACATTTTCTGCTGATACCATAACATTAAATCATAAGTAAATGATGTGAGACTTGCACTTGGACCGTAGTGCGGGGAAAAAGGTTGAGAACCACTGATATAGACCATCATCCTTCTACACAGAAACTGAAGAGACACTTCCCACTTTCATGAGAAAGATTAAGTTTATTTAGTACAAAAGTATTTGAGAGACGCACATGAAATGATGCTCCAATAATAACTGAAGGACACTATAAAATATATCCATGCACTGACTGGATGGATATATTTATAATTGCGGTCTGTTTTATCAAATCAAGTAAAACAGAATAAAGAATAACAACTATAAAGATGAAATAGTTGTCGTACATTTTAACAAGACGTCCATCCATCAAAGCCCAACACCATGTAGTGTGTGTGTTGACAGTTTTGTGCGCACACACACACACACACACACTGCAGGCACTTTACAGTCTCAGTTTGCCTGTATCTGCAGTCTCACTTCCAATAAACCACTTTAGAGGAAAAACACACCACAGGTAGGCTTTCGATCGATCCACACACGCATAATTGAAACTGTTAAAGGAAAACCGTATCAAATCGAACAGTATTAATGACATAGTACTTATCAGTATCTATCAGGGATTCATAATTAAATAATTCACCCAAAAATTGAGATTTCTGCATCAATCACTCACCATGTTGTTCCAAACCCATATGACTGTATGTATATGATCTCCAGAAGACTGTACTGCAAAAAAAGACTTTCTTCCCCAGTTTATTTTCCAGTACAAATATCTAACAAGCCAAATTACAGGTTTTATTTTCTGAAAAATGTATAAAAATGAAGTGATTTTATGCTCAAAGTGGGTATTGGAAACGACGGTGAGTAAACGATGACCATTTTATTTCTGGGTGAACTATAGCTCTCCCTTGTTAGAAAGAGGCTGAACACTACAGCGCAGAAACACACTCGGTCTCTGACTCCTGTGCAGCTACTCTAATAGAGTGAACTCTATGGGAGGAGCTACTCAAGACTCCGCCCTCTTTGAGCTTGACTCCGCCTCTTACAGCTTGGCTTTGCCTGGCTGCAGCTGCAGGCTTTGAAGTTTCATGGCCATGCCCATGTTTCCGGTGATCTTCAGCTTGCCTTGAAAGAACGCCTGCATGAACGAGAAGACAAGGAGGAGTGATTAATATTGATTTTGAAGATCTTAACCACCTGAGACACAGAAATTCATTTGTGGTCCTGTTGAGGACTTTTTTTTTGCGACATTTCATGCAACAGTTTAGTCTCTTGTCCATTTAAAAATGCCTGCAAAACAGTGATTTTGCAATTATTATTTGTACCCGGTTGATATTCAAATTTGTTCGTGTAACAACCTCAGAAAAAAAATGCCAGTTTTTAGGTTTACAGAGCAGAATATGATTTACTTTTACAATAAAAACACTGATTTTGTTTTTCAATTGCATTTTTTATAAAACATTCTGTAGAAGACATCAGACCTTAGACCATGTGATTGAGTCATTTATTATTCATTGACCATTCATTCATTCCTTCACTCATCGATTCATTCACTCATTGATTCATTCACTCATCGATTCATTCACTCATCGATTCATTCACTCATCAATTCATTCAATGATTCATTCACTCAATAAATCAATGATTCATTCATTCAATAAATCAATGATTCATTCATCAATTAATGATTGATCGGCTCATTCACTTTTTGATTGATCGGCTCATTCAATAATTCATTCATTCAATAAATCAATGAATTAATCAATTAATCACTCATCGATTCATTCACTCATCGATTCATTCAATGATTCATTCACTCAATAAATCAATGATTCATTCATTCAATAAATCAATGAATCAATCAATTAATCACTCATCGATTCATTCAATGATTCATTCACTCATCAATTCATTCAATGATTCATTCACTCAATAAATCAATGATTCATTCATTCATCAATTAAAGATTCATCGGCTCATTCACTCGTTGATTGATCGGCTCATTCAATAATTCATTCATTCAATAAATCAATGAATTAATCAATTAATCACTCATCGATTCATTCAATGATTCATTCACTCATCAATTCATTCAATGATTCATTCACTCAATAAATCAATGATTCATTCATTCATCAATTAAAGATTCATCGGCTCATTCACTCGTTGATTGATCGGCTCATTCAATGATTCATTCATTCAATAAATCAATGAATTAATCAACCACTCAGATTCATTCAATGATTCATTCACTCGTCGATTCATCCACTCATCGATTCATTCACTCATCAATTCATTCAATGATTCATTCACTCATCAATTCATTCAATGATTCATTCACTCAATAAATCAATGATTCATTCACTCAATAAATCAATGATTCATTCACTCAATAAACCAATGATTCATTCATTCAATAAACCAATGATTCATTCATTCGTTCGTTCACCGATTCATACATACATAAAGTAGTCCTACATTTCTTATGCAGGGGCAAAAGACATGTTAATGTAATAGTATAATATTCAATATTTGAAGTGAATCAAAACCTTTTATCAAAGTTGTCCTAAAACTTCTACTTAGGACAACTTTGGTGATCTTTTTTGATCCACGTCAAAATGTTGACTACTGTATAATAAATGAAAAAAAGGTGTTCTGCTGTGTCCCAAAAGTGAGACAATTCACTAAACACTGACGGTACAACGAAGCTTAACAATCTGATTAACCTTCACCTTTATTGTGAAGAAATTTTCAAGGTCAGGTGAATCATCTCATCTACTCTCTAGTCACAGAAAGACATTTCGTGATTTGATCATTACTGCATCACAGCAGAGATGACGTACTACATTGAGAAAGAAACGCTCCTCGCAGAAGGAATGAACCCTGAAGTGGGTACAGCGAGCGACTCATTAAAGAGCTTTGATTGTAAGTGCTGCACAACTGTGAGCCTCGATTCCTGCTAAAATTCAGCTAGAAATAAAACGAAAACTGAGTCACGAGTGGACGTGGTTAATGACTTCTCGTTTCAGTCTGTTCCCTAACATCATTCACCAGCTGCATGGATGCAATTACACAATATAAAAATGAATTAAGGCCAGATAAGTGTAGCCTGAATTCACGCTGATGGACGTTACTAAAAAGTGCCGCACGAGGAAAAACAACCTCACTACTTAACCCTTTGATGACTCAAACTCTCACTTCCCCACTCAGTTTCATTTGAAGACATGATGGAAAATGGGCTCAAAAATATAACTAAAGTCTTTAACATGTTTTTGATGGTTGAGTGGATTAGAATGGTTTGTGATCAACCAATCAGAATGAACCGTGAATTAATTGACATTGTGAGAATAGGAGCTTTCACACCGAATAGTTCTAGGAACTCCGTTACAGGAACTAGCCACTAGGATAGAACTAATTTCTCCTGGTTGCATTCGCACCGGGAATAGGAACTCTGAAGCGGCCGTCAGCGGCGTCTTGAAGACATTGACAAATGCTAAAAACCGGTTGATGGGAGACACCGTGATCGGAGCTGTGTTTGTTGTGTGGGTTTCTTGATAACGGAGATGGAATGTAAAAGCATAATTTACTACGACTGAAAGAGCAAAAAGTGGGGCTATGACACGAAATCTATGACAACTTTTAGTATTGAGGAGGAGAAAAGAACACAACCAAATAAATAAAATCACAATTTAACACAAGATCTGCATGTTCTGAAAGAAAAATACAATAAATAGTAATGAATGTAAAGGTTGTTAAATTATAGAAGCTTGTTTCCACCACGGAATAATTTTTTTTTAAAAAAAGGGTGTAATTGTGACTTTATCTAGCAATTCTGACATTTTGTTATAAAGACAAAATTGAGATATAAACTCGCAATTCTGAGAAAAAAGTCAGAATAGTGAGTTTATATCACAATTCTGACTTTAAAACTCGCCATTGTGAGTTTATATCACAATTCTGAGAAAAAAAAAACTCTGAATTGTGTTTATATCTCAAAATTGTAAGTTTATAATGCACAATAGTTAGTTTATAACTCTCAATTCTGACTACTTTTTGCAATTGTGACATCAGAACTCGCAATTCTGCTTTATTTCTCGCAATTGTGACATCATAACTCTCAATTCTGCTTTATTTCTCGCTATTGTGACATCATAACTCTCAATTCTGACTTTATTTCTCGCTATTGTGACATCATAACTCTCATTTCTGACAATTGTGCTTTATTTCTCGCTATTGTGACATCATAACTCTTAATTCTGCTTTATTTCTCGCTATTGTGACATCATAACTCCCACTTCTGACTATTTGTCGCTATTGTGACATCATAACTCCCACTTCTGACTATTTCTCGCTATTGTGACATCATAACTCCCACTTCTGACTTTATTTCTCGCTATTGTGACATCATAACTCCCACTTCTGACTATTTCTCGCTATTGTGACATCATAACTCTCAATTCTGACTTTATTTCTCGCTATTGTGACATCATAACTCCCACTTCTGACTATTTGTCGCTATTGTGACAACATACCTCTCAATTGTGCTTTATTTCTCGCTATTGTGACATCATAACTCTCATTTCTGACTATTTCTCACAATTGTGCTTTATTTCTCGCTATTGTGACATCATAACTCTCATTTCTGACTATTTCTCACAATTGTGCTTTATTTCTCGCTATTGTGACATCATAACTCTCATTTCTGACTATTTCTCACAATTGTGCTTTATTTCTCGCTATTGTGACATCATAACTCTCATTTCTGACTATTTCTCACAATTGTGCTTTATTTCTCACTATTGTGACATCATAACTCTCATTTCTGACTATTTCTCACAATTGTGCTTTATTTCTCGCTATTGTGACATCATAACTCTCATTTCTGACTATTTCTCGCTATTGTGACATCATAACTCAATTGTGCTTTATTTCTCGCTATTGTGACATCATAACTCTCATTTCTGACAATTGTGCTTTATTTCTCGCTATTGTGACATCATAACTCTCATTTCTGACTATTTCTCGCAATTCTGCTTTATTTCTCGCTATTGTGACATCATAACTCTCATTTCTGACTATTTCTCACAATTGTGCTTTATTTCTCGCTATTGTGACATCATAACTCATTTCTGACAATTGTGCTTTATTTCTCACTATTGTGACATCATAACTCTCATTTCTGACTATTTCTCACAATTGTGCTTTATTTCTCGCTATTGTGACATCATAACTTTCATTTCTGACTATTTCTCGCTATTGTGACATCATAACTCTCATTTCTGACTATTTCTCGCTATTGTGACATCATAACTCAATTGTGCTTTATTTCTCGCTATTGTGACATCATAACTCTCATTTCTGACTATTTCTCACTATTCTGCTTTATTTCTCGCTATTGTGACATCATAACTCAATTCTGCTTTATTTCTCGCTATTGTGACATCATAACTCATTTCTGACTATTTCTCGCTATTGTGACATCATAACTCATTTCTGACTATTTCTCGCTATTGTGACATCATAACTCAATTCTGCTTTATTTCTCGCTATTGTGACATCATAACTCTCATTTCTGACTATTTCTCACTATTCTGCTTTATTTCTCGCTATTGTGACATCATAACTCAATTCTGCTTTATTTCTCGCTATTGTGACATCATAACTCATTTCTGACTATTTCTCGCTATTGTGACATCATAACTCAATTCTGCTTTATTTCTCGCTATTGTGACATCATAACTCATTTCTGACTATTTCTCGCTATTGTGACATCATAACTCTCATTTCTGACTATTTCTCGCTATTGTGACATCATAACTCAATTCTGCTTTATTTCTCGCTATTGTGACATCATAACTCTCATTTCTGACTATTTCTCACTATTCTGCTTTATTTCTCGCTATTGTGACATCATAACTCAATTCTGCTTTATTTCTCGCTATTGTGACATCATAACTCATTTCTGACTATTTCTCGCTATTGTGACATCATAACTCATTTCTGACTATTTCTCGCTATTGTGACATCATAACTCATTTCTGACTATTTCTCACTATTCTGCTTTATTTCTTGCTATTGTGACATCTTAACTCAATTCTGACATCATACCTCTCTATTCTGAATTTATTTCTCGCGATTGTGAGGTCAATTCTGAGAAAAGTCGTCAGAATTGTGAGACGTAAAGTCACAGTTGCCTTTTTTATTTAGTGGCATAAACAAGCTTCCATATTAAACAGATGCAAGAAAGAAAACCAAGTCAAATCTCCATGTATGTGTTAACAATATGCAAACAAATGCAAAACAGAAGACCAGTTACCAGTCAGCCATCACAATGAATGCCAAACATTCTATCAGTGGAATTCTTTGGGAACCTTTCAAATTTAAATGAAAAACTGAAAAAAAGGCTAGGACTTAAATTTTAGAATAATTTTCATAGTGTATAGTTATTAACCTATATTTCCAAAATATTAAAAGAAAAATATCCTACAATAACCTATGTAACGGGCTGAATTGTTGAAAATCACGAATGCAGTCAACACCACAATAATTAAAAATGACTAATTACATATATATACACATTTATATAAAATATCCAAACATTTAGAGCACATTTAAAATGCTAAAAAAAGGCATCTGTGATCTTGGCTACTGAACCATCGCCAGGTTAACTGGTCTCACTTGAGCTTGTTGATTTGTAATGGGTCAAAAATGTATTTCGCTCCATCTGTGGCTTTTCCATGCAGGGTGAAGAGCTCAGATTAGAGGACGTGTGGAAACTTGGAAGCATGGAAACTTGCTCTGATCCAGACGGGAGGCCACACAATCTCTCTCTTTCTCAAGACGGGCCATTAGCATTAGAAAAGGAAAGAGTGTTTTTGAGCGTCTGTGGAGAAATTGTTCATGGAAAACAGCAGACAATGTACAAAAGGAGGTTGGGAGCCACACAAACTTGAGGTCTCTGAAAAAACAGACCTTGAAAAACAAATTGTCTCCACATTTATTTCAATCAATTGTGAACTGCAGTTTGGTTTAAAAAAAATAAAAAATAACAAGAACACACTTGTAGTTAAAAACAAGCCTGCTTTGAATTCACAACCACATGCAGGTGCAGCTCTTACGGCAAACCTACGCAGACAGTGTCAAAGGAAGAAAAACATCGGGATAATGTGGGATGAGTCTCTGTGGTATATCCAAACGGGAAAACTGAGACCGAGATCAGCCAAAATCATAATTGTAACCATATAAACCACTTGGAAATGTCAGAGATCTGCTTTTGCAGCCATTCCCACTCTTTTCAAGGATTTTATTTTATGCAACATATGCTTAAAAGTTGGGATGAAATGACATTTGCAACCTATTAAACTCGGATCATTTGACGCACACTAGCGTTCAATAATTCCGGGTCAGTCAGACTTTGTAATGTTTTTAAAAGAAGTTTATTCTGCTCACCAAGGCTGCTTTTATTTGATATATTTGAAATATTATTACAATTTAAATAAGTGTTTTCTATGTTAAAATGTAATGTATTCCTGTGATCAAAGCTGAATTTATCATTACTCCAGTCTTCAGTGTCACATGATCCTTCAGAAATCATTCTGATATGATGATTTGATGCTCAAGAAACATTTATTATTATTATCACTGTTGAAAGCAGATGTGCCGATTCATATTTTTTCATACATTTTAATAGAAAGTTCAAAGGAACAGCATTTATTAGAAACTTTTTCAACTGAATGCTTCCTTACGAAATAAACTAATTAATTTCAACAAACCAAACTTTGTCTTTGACCTCAAACTTTTGAATGGTAGAGTAACAGATTGTTTCAACCCCGTCTTGTTTTCAGTAAAATTATCTAAAAATCCTTAAAACAAGACATTTACTTGATGAGCAAACATATATAGACTAGTTTTCAGAGAATATATGTTAAATACTGAGTGTATTTGTGCTTAAAATGGGACAACCAATTCCTTAAGTAAATTTAGCTTGTTTTGTAGATGTTAAAGGGTTACTTCACCCAAAAATGTAAATTTCAGTCAATAATTCCTCACACTCATGTCGTTCTACACCCGTGAGACCTTCGTTCATCTTCAGAACACAAATGAAGATATTTTTGATGAAATCCGATGGTTCAGTGAGTCTCTATTGACAGATAATGAACACTTTCAGATGCTCTAAAACATATTTAAATCAGTTCATGTGAGTACAGTGGATCAACCTTAATATTATAAAGCGACAAAAAAAAACAAAATAGCGACTTTATTCAACAATATCTAGTGATGGACGATTTCAAAACACTGATTCATGAAGCTTTACGAATCTTTTGATTCAAATCAGTGATTCAGTTCACGTATCAAACTGCCAAAGTCACGTGAACCATTGAAATTTCGAATCACTCATGACTCGTTTACTGAAATCATGTAAATTTGGCGATCTGAATCACTGATTCAAAACAAAAGATTCGTAAAGCTTCATGAATCAGTGTTTTGAAATCAACCATCACTAGATATTGTTGAAAAGTCGTTATTTTGTTATTTTGTCACACAAAAAGTATTCTTGTCGCTTTATAATATTAAGGTTGAGCCACTGTACTCACATGAACTGATTTAAATATGTTTTAGTGCATCTGAAAGCGTTCATTATCTGTCAATAGAGACTCACTGAACCATCGGATTTCATCAAAAATATCTTCATTTGTGTTCTTTACACAATTTTATTTTTATAGCACTGTTTTGGTGATTTGGCTTCATCAGTACTTACGGTCTGTGGATTCATCTTTCCAGTCATGAGGTCTAGCAGGTCAGAGTCGGCCATGGCAATAGTGCAGTCTGCTTTCTTTTCTGAAAGAAATATCAAACATTGTCATTGTTACTAGTGGAAATCTAATTCCTGATATCAAGAATTAACATTTTAACTAGTGAAAATGTAAATGTTGATATCACAAGTTCATATCCTGAGAATGAATAAAAGTCAAAACGGCTTGCCATACACATGTCCAGGAGTTGGGATTCATGACATTTACATGTCTGATTTCGACCCCAGGAAAACGCATCTAAATCCAGGTGATCACTTACATCATTGTGATATATATCGTCCTATCACCCACCCCAAAACTTATTAAAGCATAACGGCAATACAGACATAACATTATTAATTAATGTAAAGCTGCTTGGAAACAATGTGTGAAGCGCTAATGAACTTGACTTCAAGACAGGATAAAAGTGACAAAGACCTCAATGGAAGTTCTGGGGCCTCATTTATAAAAAAAAAAAAGTCTGCAGACTTCATCTTAAAAGTGTACGTACACACGACAGTTTTCAGATTTATAAAACCATGCGTACACCAGAAGCTGCGCAGAAATCCCTTAATAAATCCCAGTCGGCGGAAGATTGTCCGTACGTTCATCTCCTCCCCAAAATCACCATATGTGGAGCTCACAACGCCTAGTTTTACTATGCATAACCTCATCTGCATATCATTTCCATGCATATTCCCGTCCACGTGACACCGTTGTTCCCACCGTCAAATACAAGACATCGGGAAATGTTACATATGGACTATAAATGCCATTTGTGCCATAAAAATCATCTAATGTCCTTGCTGTTTTAAAATAAATATATCAAAATATCCAAAATTGTAGGTATAAAATAGCTTGCATCTCAGATAAAGTTTTTAGAATAGGGTTGATTGATCAATTTCCAAATAGTATCTTAATTGTTTTAAACAATTCGAATCAAATCGAAATCAGTTTTGCTGAGAAGGTGAACATCTTTTAGGATGTTTAGGTTATTTTAGTGGAAACAGAGAGGCTTACTTATTTATTGCAGAGCACAATTGACGCGGCACAAGTATTTTAAAAAGGAAACATATAAATCTTAGTGTTTTCTTCAAGTTGTATCCTTCAAATACAGTGATATTATTCAAAATTGTTTGAAGACGCCTGTACAGACATCAACCCCTCCTCCAGCTGCAGTTGTACAGTTAGATATTATCATTGAACCTGTTCAAACTGGACAATATAGACCGTTAGACCGTCGAATCCAGCAGTGTCTTTCACTATATTGAAGTAAGTGTGCATCCCTGATCATGAAATGAGGAATTATTGTGCGGCTATCACTCCTCACCGTCGCAGGAAAAGTGATCAAAAGCAGCACATCCACTATCTAAATCCATATCATTTTTGTTTATCTTCTGACTTTATGTAATTTTAGGGCTTATCGCCATTAATGAAAGTGGAATATTAATGTAAATGTGTGTAATCCTTCTGTTTACTTCATCACTTTTCTCACTCTAGTGAAAGTGTTCGTACTCATGGGTCGGAGTTTGCGTGAAGGTGCGCAAATTTTCCCGTCAAGTTTGTTTTTATAAATCTTTTGCAGCGTACGCCTCTTTCAGGGCAAGTTTTGTGGTTATAAATGAGTTGTTTCAATGTATTTTTTTTTTATAGAACACAAGGCTCATCATAATTGATGTTCTTTTTTTAATAAACTCTGACAAAAAAAAAAAAAAATCTGATAACGGTTCGCAGTTTTCAGAAAGACATGAAAATGTCAAACTTCTACTGGGGAAAATATCAAACAACAGCTATTTTTGTGTAAAATAACTGGTCCACCTGGTCCAGATGCGTCCAGCCCGAGACATTGATGATGAACTTGGAAAGGTCAGCTGTTCGCAGCTGTTCGCAGCATCTGCATCCTCGCCCTGAGTTTATAACAGACTCACCGGCATCATTGTGAACGGAGCCGTTTCCGTTCTTAACGTCAACAATCCAGGTGGCTTCCTTTCCGTCCGGCCCGTCCTTCACCTTGAAGGCAAACACACCTCCAATCTTCTTCACAAACTGCTCTCCGTCCTGCACACACACACACACACACACACACAGGTCAGAGAGGTCATCAGTTACTCACCCACCATAAACTGTGTGAACCACAGCTAAACTTAAACAAATGGAGAGATAACATTTCGTCCCCCTCAAACAGACAGTTTATTTTGAGCCGTTTTTTTTATATAAATTATACGGTCACACTTTACAATAAAGGTTTCATTAGTTAAGTACATTAGTTAACACAACCCAGGTATGAATAATAATTCTATAGCATTTATTAACTTTAATCTCAACATTTACATTTATCAAAAGTTAACGCACTGTGAACTAACATGAACACGTTACATGAATGTTTTAACTGACATTATCAAAGACTGTAAAAATATATTGCTCATTGTTTGTTTATGTTAGTTAATGCATTAACTAGGGCTGTCGAGCAATTTAAATTTTAATCGAATTACAAGATGTGGAGATTAATTAATCGTACGTCAAATTTGGCTGAGAAATTACCCTCGAAAGATAAAAGTCATTATTGTGTTAAATAATAAAATAATTAAATAGATATTACAAAAAAGTAGCTATAGAAAAAAAATATATTATTTGATTCAACAACTTTTCCAACTTCAACAACCATGAGGGTGAGTAAATGATGGCAAAACGTTCATTTTTGGGTGAACTATACCTTTAATGGGTTTTTTTATTCAATTTTTCATAAAATTTATTATTAGATTATGGAAAAATGATTTTTTTTTTTAATGAAGTGATACTATAAATAAGGAACTAAAACTGCCAGTAGGTGTCAGTAAATGTCTAAATGAGTAAGTCACTGAGTCATTAGATTCGTTTAAACGGCTGATTCATTCAGGAATGAAGTAAATGGCTCTCTTTATGAATGAGTCATTGAATCATTGATTCACCCGATTGATTCGCTCAAAACGCAAATTCATTCAGAAATTAAACACTGCTGTGTGTTGCTCGGAGACGCTCAACAGTTCTGCTCTGGCTTTACAGGGAATATTTTCGTTGCGCAAAACTGTTGTATAAAATCAATCTCACATTTGCACTCAAAAACAGCCATTTTTGTTTAAAGGGTTAGTTCACCTAAAAATTAAAATTATCCCACAATTTACTCACTCTCAAGCCATCCTAGGGGTATATAACTATCTTCTTATATTATAAAATACTCTTGCTCTTCCAAGCTTTATAATAGCAGTGAATGGCACTGCTGATTTTGATTTGAAGTCCAAAAAAGTGCATCCATTCATCATAAAAATAATCCTTACGACTCCAGAGGGTTAATAAAGGAGCGAAGGGATGGGAAAAATACCCATATTTAAATATTTATAAACTATAATATCTAGCTTCCTGCAGACAGCCTACGCAAGTTGAGTTTTGCCGAATTTGTGACCTCTGACCTGACGTATTGATGAATGCGAAGCGCGAAGGATAGAGAAAAACAAACACCGGTAATGAGTTAGAATTCTAAAATGAGAATTTTTAAATAATGCGAGAGGATTTCAACATAAGAGAAGAGGAGCTTGAGTTTGTTACCCAGCTTACAATCCTCCTACATCCCGCGTCAGTGGTTACTCTTTTTGCATAACTAGCTATTTCAGTATACAGTTTTAAATATGGATATTTTTCTTACAAAAACCCATCACTTCACTTCAGAAGGCCTTTATTTACCACCCGGTGCCGTATGGATTACTTTTATGATGGATGAATGAGCTTTTTTTGACTTCAAAATCAGAAAAGCACCATTTACTACCATTATAAAGCTTGGAAGAGTAAGAATATTATTTAACATATCTCTGATTGTATTCATCTCAAAGAAGATATATGCACTCCTAGGATGGCTTGAGTAAATCATGGGATGATTTTAACCTTGAAAACAAAGTGATAAAACACTTGCATTGGAAACAAACATTTGTTGCACATGCTTACAGTTTTTAACAGCTGAAAAACAACAGCGAAACGTGGCGCTCGTAACATAAACTGTCTCGCTCGGCCTTCCAGCCTGGGTGAGCGACACATTATATATCCTCGTAAAATTACACACTGCGTTGCAGAGTGTAGTGGAGCAAAACTGATCTGAAAGCACATCGGTTTTTCCCCCAGAGTACTTCTGTTGTGTAATAGAGGCTGTTATTTAAGTAATTTTTTTGGCAGGAGCTGAAATGTGCCGCTAGTGAAGAGATTATCAGTGTCTCGCCTCTCAAGAGGGTGAGAGTGCCACGGATGAACAACAACAAACACGTTTCATTTACACGCGTCTAACAGAACCCACACTGAACCAGATGAGTAAACGAGGGCTTTAAATGGTTGGTTCAAACAAAGATTAAAATTGCATGTGGATCCAAACCCATCCGAACGGATACAAACACTAAGATATCATCACTGTCAAGCTCCAAAAAGTCAGCATAAAAGCAGATGATACTACTATTACAAGTTATCTGAATTCAAACTGTCTGTAAACATTTTCAGAGGAAAAAAAAAAAGGATTTAATATATTTTGATCATTTCATTCTGCTTTCTGAGATTAATTACAATGATTTAATTATTTTATTATAATTATTTAATTATTCACTGCTTTATTGTTTTGAAGAAGAAAAAAAATACATTTTGTACGGAAAAAATAAATACAATTAATAATTGTTCATCTCAATTTGCATGTTATATAAAAAAATCAATTATTTAATTCTGGAAACAAACTTTGTCTTTAACATATAACACAATATTTTTCTCACATAGAATAAACGAATTTTAATGTGAGATAATAGATGATTTTATCTTTCAGGAAAAAGTTTGAAAACCTACTTTTATTATGCAGTTTATTTTATTTTTGTAGCTTAACAATATTGACAGACTGCCGTTCAATTTTGCAGTCGGTAAGTCTCTTCTGCTCAACAAGGCTGGATTTATTTGATTAAAAAAAATAACAATAAGAACACAAATTATGATATATTATTACAATTCAAAAGAACTGTTTTCTATGTGAATATATTTTAAAAATATAATTTATTCCTGTGATCAAATGTGAATTTTTACTCCAGTCTTCAGTGTCACATGATCCTTCAGAAATCATTCTAATAGGATGATTTGCTGCTCAAGAATTATTAAAAACAGTTATGCTGCTTCATATTTTTGTGGAAACTGTGATACATTTTTGTTTTTGATGAATAGAAAGTTCAAAAGAAATATATCTTCAATATATGGAGACATTCTAGGAAGAATACGTGGAAACTATTCCTGTAAACCCAGATGACGAGGCTGAGCAGGTAAAGGCATAGTCGTGCCTCGATTCGAGGTATTAAGCAGGTCATAAACAGCAGTTTGGGGAGGGGATGGACACATATATTGCAGATTCGACAAAGTATGTGATACACGTGAAATGACACGAAAAGGATCGTCCAGATAAGACCGAGGGATTTGGGTTTAATGAAATGATGATCCTTTCAGCACCCAATAACTTTGTAGTTTGAATAAAAAGCTTTCACACAAGCCAGCGGGGAAAAACAGGCCTGACAGCGGATCACAGCTGACATGATTAAAGCTGGGTAATAACCCGAATTCAGATCCATCTTGATGTCGCCTAGGGCAGAGATGCTGAGGCGTTAAGAGGCTTTACCACTACAGCCAACGAATTCAGGCAAATTAACCCAGGCGGCCTTTCCCTACCTCATGCAGCTTTTTATTGATCTCCTGGAAGACAGCGTGAGCTTTGAAGCCTTCTAGACCTGAGGAGGCGCTGGTCAACACCGCCTGGATCCGTGGAGAGCTGGGAATGAGATATACACACATGAAAGACACACTCAGAAAATATGGTTCAAGTAATAAATCAGAGTTCTTCTGTGGGATCCACATACTCTCCGAAAAAAGGTAGCTGTGACTGGGTCGGCACCCTTTGTACCTAAAGAGTGCATATTGGAAAAGCTTTTGTACTTTTTTTTTTCTGGGAGAGCAGAAAAATGAGAGTTGTACAGATCTAACATGAGGATGATGAACTATCCCTTTAAGAAGTAACCTGCAAGTACACAGTTTTATGAAAGCTTGTTTCCGCCACGGAATAAAAAAAAAGAAAAAAAAAAAGGGGGGGGATAGTTGCGACTTCTTATCTCACAATTCTGAGTTACAAATATATACACATATACACACACACACACACACACACATATATATACACACACACATACATATACATATATATAAATATATATATATATATATATACTCACAATTCTGACTTTAACTCGCAATTGAGAGTTTATAACTCAATATTCTGACTTACACCCCTGGTTTCACAGACAAGGCTTAAGCTAGTCCTGACTAAATTTCATGAGTCATTGTTTTGTCTCAAATTGCTCATCAGAAATGTTTTTTTCTAGGTTACATTTATAAAAGCTACTTAAACACCCTATAATTGAACTAAGGCCTAATCCTGGCTTAGACTAAGCCCTGTCTGTGAAACCAGTTATATCTCGCAACTCTGGCTTTATATCTCGCAACTCTGGCTTTATATCTCGCAACTCTGGCTTTATATCTCGCAACTCTGGCTTTATATCTCGCAACTCTGGCTTTATATCTCGCAACTCTGGCTTTATATCTCGCAACTCTGGCTTTATATCTCGCAACTCTGGCTTTATATCTCGCAACTCTGGCTTTATATCTCGCAACTCTGGCTTTATATCTCGCAACTCTGGCTTTATATCTCGCAACTCTGGCTTTATATCTCGCAACTCTGGCTTTATATCTCGCAACTCTGGCTTTATATCTCGCAACTCTGGCTTTATATCTCGCAACTCTGGCTTTATATCTCGCAACTCTGGCTTTATATCTCGCAACTCTGGCTTTATATCTCGCAACTCTGGCTTTATATCTCGCAACTCTGGCTTTATATCTCGCAACTCTGGCTTTATATCTCGCAACTCTGGCTTTATATCTCGCAACTCTGGCTTTATATCTCGCAATTCTTGACTTTGGCTCGTGAACCGATCATCTCTTCATACTAGTTCATTTATAGCATCAAATAAACATGAATGAACATCAGAAGGAATGTTGTTTCAAGCGCGGAAAGACGTGAGGACACACAATTTATCAAGTTCAAGTTCACCAACGTTAATCTACTAACTCCCCTGACTGCTTTGACAGACAAAATGGCGGATTCTGGGTTATGATTGGTCAGATCGCCTGTCAATCAAACCGTTTGCGAAGGGTCAATTGCGTTAACAAGTCAGGATTCCAAGATATAAACTCACAATTGTGAGATAAAAAGTTGCAATTACCTTTTTTTTATTTAGTGGAAACAAGCTTCCATACAGTTTTAAATCCAGTCTGCATCAAATCCTGATCTATCCGCAATACTTTCCTATCTCTCTCTCTCTCTCTCCATCCGGTCATAAACACATTAAAACCCCATATATTCAATCTAAAAAGAACATTGTGGCTCTTTTAAGAGACTTTCCTCACATAAACATGCTGGAGACAGCAAACTGAAAACAAGCTACACAAATATTCTTAAGGATATCAAGCACTAACTTGTATGTTTTCTCAAATAACAAAAAAAAATACACTTTAAATGGAAATATAATACCTTTGCACTGTTACAGTGCATTTAAGGTGCTGAATTTATCTAATTCCTGGCAATTTAGACTCATTTGAGCTCTAAGGAACAGTCATCTTTCAAAACAATCTGAATATTTCATATTAGCGAATCAAAAACAGAAATCCTGTACACTCACACATGTAAATGACCTACATAAGCTCTGCAGAATCAGAGAGTGATTAAAAGCACATAATGACTGTAAACACAGGTCTGTCATCATCATCATCATCATCATCATCATCATCCTCCTCCTCACCTTGACACCTGAGGAACACGCATTGTTGGTGGATATGAACTGCAGACAGACAGGTGATCAGAAGGCCGCTGGCACCCGAACAATCGGCGATACATTCGTTATCTAAACGCTACTTCCGTGTTGTGTGGCGATGAGCCAGACCTGAATAATCGAACACTGATTGTGACGTAAAATACGTGTGACGTTTTTATTCGCATGTAAAGGGGACCCGCGGTGTTTGTAGATAGAAATGACTCATTCCAAGGTAATAAAAACATAACGGTTCATTATGTAAGGTCTTTATCCACCACTGAAAACATAGTAAAGCTATTGTGTTGCATTTCTGTCAACAGATCCTCATAAATATTATACAATGGACCTTTAATTAACTTTGGCTACTGAGTACAAGTAGCATAGATTGGCTAATTTTGGGAAGGTATGCTAGGTTAGCAGCACACTTGTTATATTATTTATTATTATTTTATTAATGTTTCTTTGCATAGTTCACAAAGAAAGAACAATTACTGCAGGAAAAAAAACACCTAAAGCAGAGAAAAAACAAGAGCGTAATACTTTAGAAATGTGTTATTCTTTTTGAGTTTGAGAGGTTTATCGTATTTAGAATTTCAGTTAGAAAGAATTCAAATTTGTTCTTGTGAGTTAAGAATTTCCAATGCAAAACAAAGAAATGAAAACACGTTAGAAAAAGATGTATAAAAGGACAAAAAGATATGTTTAAAACTGTTTCTAGGTTATAGAAGTTGGTTTTCTTTTAAAGCTAGCTGGTGGGAGAGTTCGATTTACCAGAATAATTCATGTTTTTTTGTTTTGTTTTGATATATTGCACATATTTTCATCATGCATTTCATATCAAATTTAAATAAAATTTAAATAAGTTTCGTAGGTATTGGCGATATGTTAAATGCTACTTTTAAGGTTCAAAGAAGAGACTGCAAGTTTTATAACACACACACACACACACACGCGTGTGTTGGGTTTTCATGTTTTATGGAGACTTTACTTAGACATAATGCTTGTCATACTGTACACCTGCCCATCAACTTTCTGCACTTTTACATTTAAAAAAAAAAAAACAACAACACTACTAAGATTATATAAGAAGAAGATATACTAAGAAGATATATTGACTTTAACTCGCAATTGAGAGTTTATAACTCAATATTCTGACTTACACCCCCGGTTTCACAGACAAGGCTTAAGCTAGTCCTGACTAAATTTCATGAGACATTGTTTTGTCTCAAATTACACATCAGTAATGTTTTTTTCTAGGTTACATTTATAAAAGCTACTTAAACACCCTATAATTGAACTAAGGCCTAATTCTGGCTTAGATTAAGCCCTGTCTGTGAAACCAGTTATATATCTCGCAACTCTGGCTTTATATCTCGCATTTCTGGCTTTATATCTCGCAACTCTGGCTTTATATCTCGCAATTCTGACTTTATATCTCGCAACTCTGGCTTTATGTCTCGCAACTCTGGCTTTATGTCTCGCAACTCTGACTTTATATCTCGCAACTCTGGCTTTATATCTCGCAACTCTGGCTTTATATCTCGCAATTCTGGCTTTATATCTCGCAACTCTGGCTTTATATCTCGCAACTCTGGCTTTATATCTCGCAACTCTGGCTTTATATCTCGCAATTCTGGCTTTATATCTCGCAACTCTGACTTTATATCTCGCAACTCTGGCTTTATATCTCGCAACTCTGGCTTTATATCTCGCAACTCTGGCTTTATATCTCGCAACTCTGGCTTTATATCTCGCAACTCTGGCTTTATATCTCGCAACTCTGGCTTTATATCTCGCAATTCTGGCTTTATATCTCGCAACTCTGGCTTTATATCTCGCAACTCTGGCTTTATATCTCGCAACTCTGGCTTTATATCTCGCAACTCTGGCTTTATATCTCGCAATTCTGACTTTATATCTCGCAACTCTGGCTTTATATCTCGCAACTCTGGCTTTATATCTCGCAATTCTGGCTTTATATCTCGCAACTCTGGCTTTATATCTCGCAATTCTGGCTTTATATCTCGCAACTCTGGCTTTATATCTCGCAACTCTGGCTTTATATATCGCAATTCTGACTTTATATCTCGCAACTCTGGCTTTATATCTCGCAATTCTGGCTTTATATCTCGCAATTCTGGCTTTATATCTCGCATTTCTGGCTTTATATCTCGCAATTCTGGCTTTCTTTATATTCTTCTATATAAGAAGAAGATATACTAAGAAGATATATTGACTTACAAGCTGTTTTCCTCATGGGGACCAAACAATTTCCCCACAAGGACAAGAATTTCAGATATTTTCATCTTTGCGGGGACATTTTGTCTCCATAATGTAGGGTATACCTGAAACACACACACACACATGTCTGTATTGCTATCTTAGTGAGGACATTACATAGACTTCCATTGATTTTATATCAGGTCAATGATATTTTCTATCACCAAACCTAAACCTACCATCACAGAAACATGTGCAAAACATTACATTCAAATAAAAACCTATTTTGGCTGATTTATAAGCCTTTTTATCTAGTGAGGACCAGTCACATGTCCTCACTAGTGGGTTGAGAAAGTATTTGACTGTATATGTGAGGACATTTGGTCCTCACAAGTATAGCCAAAACGAGTACACACACACACACACACACACACTCCCTCAGAGTCTGCGCGAGAACAGAAGACGGCCTTTGCTGCCTTCTGCTGGTCAGATATGGTTATTACCATTCTTAATATACGTGATTAAATCTTAAATAACTGCTTCTAATCACTCGGAATGCTTATCTCGTGCTTTGTCTATATTAATTTTATAAAATAAAATAGTGGACTATAAAACTTAATTTCCTCGTTGAACTTCAATTGACGGGGAAATAACAATGAGGGTCGAATTTTTTTTCAGAATCTTAATTTGGGGGAATTAAGAAGAAATTCTAATTTTATTCAAATTCTAAAACATTTAGTCATCACACCGGAACTGTTTATCACGGCTTCACAGCACATGGTAATAATATCAATGTTACACTTAATTCCTCCTGCGTTTACAATAGAAACTGAATAAGAAGATAGAATAGCCGTTGTAAATTTAAATATTTAAAACGGTCACAAAATCGCGCCACTGTCACGTGATGTTACGATTTGAACGAATGAGGCGTTTATAATCATCCTTCACGTATATTTAATCTTAACAATTAAACTCCTTGCGTGTTTGTTCCAACAGAATGAAAAAGATATTTAAAAAAATACTTTTCAAAGGAGTATTGGGATTTTGAGCCATCGCGCGCCCTCTGCAGACTGAATCCCTCTGAGGAAACCGTTATTTACCTCAACGTTATTTACGCACACGTCAGTTTTCGGTGTTGTTTGGCCGTTTAAATCGATATTGAAAAATGTCTAATTCTGTGATTTCAGTCATTTCCAGGTTTTTGGAGGAATATGCGTCCAGCACGCCGAATAAACTGAAAGTGGTCGACGCGTATCTTCTCTATATCATGATGACAGGAGCTCTGCAGTTTCTCTATTGTTTATTAGTCGGAACGTTTCCGTTCAACAGCTTTTTATCGGGTTTCATATCGTGCGTTGGGTCGTTTATTCTCGCAGGTAGGACTATTTTGAGGTACTGTTGTTATTTGTTTATGGGCACTATCAGTTTTGCCATTACAATACGGTTTGTTTATTTTTCTGTTAGCCAAATTTGAAATAAGTTCTTTACAAATTTTTAAAAATAGCATTTTAATGATTTCCAATGACATCTCTTCTGCAGGTAATTTATTCATTCTTGTTATTTATTTATGTGCGCAACAATTTTCTGTTGCTGTTTTTATTTAGAAATTATTCATTTTTTTTTTTTTTTAAATATTTTACTTATTTATCATGTTTATTTGTACTGCATTTCAATGATTTTCAATAACATCTCTCCATCTCTTCTTCAGTGTGTCTGAGAATCCAGATTAATCCTCAGAATAAAGGCGAGTTCTTGTCCATCTCTCCAGAGAGAGCCTTTGCCGACTTCCTGTTCGCCCACACTGTGCTACATTTGGTTGTTATTAATTTCATTGGTTAAGTGTCTACGTGTGCTGATAAAAAGGTAAAGGAAAATAGTATTTGACCGTTTGCTGTGTCTGGCCTTAGGAATAGGGTGCACTATTTGTGTCATTTGCAAGTGTTTAAAGTACATATCATATTTTGTTACGGCAATAAAATCGTTAAAACATTGCCACCTCCTGTAAACAGTACAGTAATGTTTACTAGATAATAATTGCCTCATTTCGAAATGTTTATTAATGAATGTCCTTCTCTTCATGCAGACTGGCTGTTGATGAATGACCAAACCTCAAATGCATTTACAGAGAAGAAAATCCACGTATTTTCTCCCATCCGCTGACATGCAGCACTTGCAAACATGATCAAATTTTCCAACACTGCATGCGACAAATCCTGAAGCTACTCGACAAATAAATAATATTTTTTTGCCCTGTTGCCTCCCAATAATCAGTGATGATTGAAGAGTATTCAGTAACATCAAATATACATGTTTGTACATGTTTCATTATCAGTATTATATAGATATATATATATATAGATATATTTTCTGTTTTATTAAAAAAATAAGTGATAATAAACCATGTTGGCTTATGTTGTCTGTGACCAGAACATGCAAAAATATACAAACTGTTACATGGATACAACTACTTAGCTATCGGACACACAAAATAATAATAATAATAATCCTCATTAAGGGAACAAAATTGTGAAAAAGCATTCCTGTGGCTCATCCGACACAAAGATCATGGGCTTGATTGATAAAAATGTCTAATGTGAGTTGCTTTGTTAAATGCGTAAATGGAAAAAGGTGAAAAGTAAAATAAATTTAGTAAAACAAAAGTACTATGCTAATTAGAATTAAGTTTTGTTTTTATTTATTTAGGCTACTTTGCCTACTGTTTAAAGTGAGACCAACTTACTATGAACTTTCCACAAGGGGGCGCATGGAGGTCCATAAAGCCAAATCCTCATAAAAGTAACTGTCTTTGGAGCTGGACAATGTATTAACCCTTGTGTTATGTTACGGGTCAATTTGACCCGTTTAGATTTTCAAGTTGTTGGAAATGGTGGTTAACCTATGTTTTTTTTCTTGATATTTTGTGACTTTTTCTCATTTATCATCATGAACACGCATGCAAAGTTTCAACATGCTGGTGTTTTTTGACATATACAAACAAAATTACTGTTACGTTCGTGATGTTCGCCGGGTCAATTTGACCCGCATATTTTAACGCTCTAAAGCAACTGTACTGACCCAAAATAATAACCTTTCTTGGTTATATTTTGTTATTTAATTTTTTTACTATCTTATGAAGCTATGAGGTTTTCCACACTTATTTCAATACAGAAAAATGTTTTAACCACCACCATGTGTGTGAAGTTCTGATCCAGAAAACACACACTTGCTTTATGTCAGAAGAAACTTCTTGACTTTATGAAATGAGTTTACAAAACAGCCAACTTAGGAAAAGTACATATTTTCATTATACAGCTACATTTAATTGTTCAGTTATGATGTTCTAAGAAAAAAAAAGTTAAAAAAAATTATTTATAGTATTTAAAAATCCACTGTTTATTTTCACATTTTGTCAAAACAAAACAGTTTTAAAAAATGGTTAAAAAACATTTTCATTAAATCATATCTTCAGATATGTATTTTTTGGAATGTTTGACAAATGTTGATATTAAAAATTAACAGTTTGTACCTTAATCTTTGTTGTTTTTCATAGTGTGATTTTTGAGGAATTGTATTGAATCCAATTAGGGTCAATTTGACCCGTAACGAGTGGACACAGAAATCCAACAGCGCATAAGGGTTAAAAGCGAATAATAACATTGAGAAGGTTTAATAGCTATTGAATTCAATACGAAGTAGCTATTTGACCTAAAGGAATTATCATTTAAACTAATCCCGCCCATTTTATCACTCCAGATTCAAGCGAACTGCTTTCTATCTACTTCAAGTTCTATTGTTTTCCACGCCCATGACGTATTCAGAGAGCATGCGCAGTAGAGTCTGTCTGCCCAGCGCTTCCTAAACACGAACGGATTCAAACTCTTGCGGGTAACGTTTCAGTTTATACACTGTTATTTCGGGGTGTTATTTGAATTGGCTTAGGTTTAGGGTTCTCCTCATACTTACGTACTTATCGCTGTTTTTACGTATTTCATTAGGTAAATGTTGGCGAAGCGTAAACATTCAGCGGTAAACCTCAAAACATATATAATCTGTTAGATTAAGACTGTTAAAAGGATTATAATATTTAATTATTATTACTGAATCCAATTACTGATTACACTAACAAAAAATACCATGGTATTACCATTTACCATGGTGTTTTTAAAGCTCATTTGAATACAAATATAGTACTAATCGTTCAAGTAATATCAAAGTACTATGGTTAAACCACCATTTTACTATGGCACTAATTAAAAAGCCACATTTCCTTTCCCCACCCGTCAGATGCTGATTGACAGCTGTCAGATGCTGATGACCTCATGGCATCGTCCTCTGAGGTGAACGTACACATGGAGGAGGTGGTGGTGGTTACGACCCCTGACACCGTAGGTCAGACTTCTTCCAGCGATGAGGAGAAGAATATACTGGTGGCTACAGACCTGGAACAGTCTGGGTGAGCATTTAGTTCTGTTGTGACTCCCATCATGCACCTCTTTCCGACTTACAGCAGCCTTTGTCTTTTCCTGCTCAGGGAAAACATTATGGAGCAATCCATGGAGTCCGAGGCTGAGACGAGCACCACTATCTCTCTGCCCAAGGACACTGTGTTGGGTATGAAATGAACTGTGTTTTGCAGATTCTAATAAAGAAATAATCCACTCGAGGACGTACATTACAGTGATTTTACCACAGTAACAGTTTAGTAGTACACACGATCATTGTTTATTTTCTTTTTTTGTCATTAGATTTTATTTTAAATATACTGTTAAGGTTAATAACATTGCTTTAGTCATTATTAATATTAATTTTATATTTAAATTAGCTTTTTTATTATTATTATTATTATTATTAAAGTTATGCAATTTTAAAGGTTCCTAATTTTCTCCGACAACAGGTTTACGTGCATCATAGGTCTAAAAACACTTCAATTTTCTCAAAATATAAATTGCACATCACCTCAGTTCTCAAAGAGTCCTAAAATGTTTCGTTCAAAGATTCGGTCTCTCTAAACCCCGCCTTTCCGAGAGTCTTCTCTGCTCTGATTGGTCAGATGGCCCAGTCTGTTGTGATTGGTTGACTCTGCTCTGATTGGTCAGATGGCTCAGTCTGCTGTGATTGGTTGATCGCTTACAGTGCGTGTCAGAAACCAAACGCTCATTACCATATCTGAACGTTGTTCACATGCAGCCAATGAAGACCGTAGACTGGCGTTATGCAAATTTGTTACATTATTAACAGGAAGTGAGGCTGGAATTATTTACGAATTGTTTCAGCAGTTCATAATCGATTCATTCTTTTAGGAGACTAATTTTTATTTGTTGTGCACTTTGAGCTTTAAAACTTTCCAAAACTTTACACACTACATGAAAGGTAATATTCGGAAAAAGCATAATAGGGGCAGTTAAAGATTTCGTTTTAACTTAAAACGAAAATGAGAAATGTTGTGTTGCTGCAACTAGCTGAAGTAAATAAAGTTTTACTTTATTTAAAGTAATTAAATGTTTTTGTATGGTTTTAGTTAAGGATATAGACATGCCACGTAACAATATCATGTCATGTTCATATTTACGCAGTGAAAATATCCGACGATACAGATGTGGAGGGTGATATTCTCTACCCAATAACCTGCGGGGACAGCAAAGCCAACCTCGTGTGGAAGAAGTTTGTGTGTCCCGGGATCAACATCAAATGTGTGCAGGTAAATACGGGATGCAGTCTGATTCAAAACACTACAACACAGTTTTACAGATTATTTTAATCGTAAGTTTGGACACACTTATGTTTTTCATTATCTTTTTTATTTAAAAGTTTGTGCTTAAATTAAGGATGTCTGTCAATCCAAATAATAAAGCACAATTTTTTTAGCTAATGCATTAATAACCTTCAAATATTAAAAAAAGTAAATAATGCTATTAATATGTTTAGATTATTACATCTATTATATTATTATGTTTGCAGTGTTAAGGTTATTATAGTTAACTAAAATCAAAACCATAAAAAGTATTTTCGTTACTTTGAAATAAAATAAACGTTAACTAAAAATAAAATAAAATATACAAAAACTTATTTTATTTCAGCTAGTTGCCAAGGCAAGATTTCTTATTTTCATTTAGCTTAATTTGATTTACTAAAATAATTAAAACTACTGAAATATTGCAATAGAATATTTCGAATAAAAACCTACATAGACTTATTTTAAATAATAATAATAATGTCAAAAACATACAAGAGAATTTCTAATAATTTAATGAAAATTAAAATGAAATGCGAAAATTATAATATAAATATAATATAAATAAGAATTAAAAACTAATTCAAAATATTAATAGAATCTATAGTAGTATCTCAATGATACTAAAATAACACTGGTGTTAATTTCACATAAAAACAGCATTTTATATTTTTCAAACGCATTAAAACACATGAAAAAAAAATGAAAATAACAATTATTAAGGTCCCCTCCTACATAAGAATAACAGATTTTGTGTTTCTCAAACTGCTAATATAAAGTTTTAATAAGGTGTAGCTGTAGTCACTGCACTGTTCTGTCATAGAGATTTAATGGCTTTCCAAATGTGGGAAACAGTTTTATTAAAGAATGAGCAGATGTGAATAATAATGATCATAAATAAACCTCATCTTGCAATGCAAATTAAGAAAATAATGAATTCCTCATATCATGAATAATATGAGAACTCTCTGTAAGCAATGATGAGATGCTGTTGCTTTGTTTGTACTCTAAATGTGCCGCTTTGAGCAATGGACTGTCCTGATATCTTTTAATAAAGCTACTGAACGACACCTCATAACGCTCTGTGTTCCAGCTCAACGAGCATCTCATCAGTCCCAAGGAGTTTGTCTATATAGCGGGAAAGTCCACCCTGAAGGACTGGAAGAGAGCCATTCGCCTCAATGGAACCATGTTGAGGTTTGTGGCTCTGAGCAGAAAAAGAATATCAACTAGAAATACATGTTTTTATATTAGTATATGATGGAATATAAAGCACAAACAATGAACCCGGTTTGATTGACAGGCGATCTGACCAATCATAACCTTCAATCCGCTATTTTGTCCGTCAAAGCAGTCGGGGGAGTTAGTAGATTAACGTTGGTGAACTTGAACTTGAAAAATTGTGTGTCCTCACGTCTTTCCACGGTCTTTGCGAAGGGTCAATTGTCACTAATTTTTTATTTTTTTTTGCAAGGATGCATTAAATTGATCAAAAGTGACTTTTTACGTCGTAAAAAGTCAAAGTTTTTTCTATTTTCTATTCGTCTCCACAAAAACAACTGCTTTCAACATTGATAATAATCATAAATGTTTCTTGAGCATCAAATCATCATATCAGAATGATTTCTGAAGGATCATGTGACACTGAAGACTGGAGTAATGATGCTGAGAATTCAGCTTTGATCACTGGAATAAATTATATTTTAACATATTCACACAGAAAATAGTTGTTTTAAATTGTAATAATATTTCATAATGTTAGTTTTTTAATCAAATAAATGCAGCCTTGATGAGCAGAAGAGACTTCTTATAAAAACATTTAAAAAAATTTAAGACCCCAAACTTTTTAACATAGTGTGTATATAACCATAAATTCAAAACATTCTTTGGAATACTGAGGAATTGTTCACAATAAGACCAGAAACGCACATTAAATAGTGACATTTTGATAATCATGCAGTCTTCATTATATTGTTCAAGATGAATGAACTACTCTTCAGCTGTAGCTCCTGGTTCTTCCTACAGGAAGATCATGGATTCAGGTGAGCTGGACTTTTATCAGCACTCCAGACTGTGTTCAAACACCTGCCGCAGTACCAAGATCGACCTGGTGGGGTCACGGGTGTCTCTCAGCAGCCAGCAGTCCACGGAAACAGCTCCTGCGACCCCCGTCTCCGTGGACGGTACGAGCGCACCGTAGACTTTCATATACGTTTACACATGATTGTTTGAGCAACGATAACAATGTGTATATATTTATATACGGGCGGTTGGGTTAACACAGGCATCACATGACTGCATTTAAGCCTATTAGAATGCAGTTAAAATTCAAGATATGATTGTTTTTGTCTTTTATTTATATCACATGATATAGTTTAGCAATATCACACGAGTAAGATTGCCGTGTTTCGCCGAATATCTGCACTATTGCAAATGTCATATTGATTTTATTCAAGCTTAATAAACAAGAAGTTAATATTGTTGCAATTTAGACACACTATCGTCTGATTTTGCTCAATTTCACCATTGAAAATAGTGTTGAAAGTAGCGTCCTGAATGAATCTCTGGTTTTTAATGAATCAAGTGAGATGTTGATTCAATGACTCGTTCATAAAAATGGCCTCTTGCTTCGTTTCAGCGAACGAATCGTTTGACTCAATGACTCATTCATTAAGACAGTGATTTGCTGCCACCTACTGGCGGTTTTAGTTTCATATTTAGATTATTTAGAATATTTTCATTTATCTTAATTTGATTTACTAAAATAATTCAAACAAAATAATTAAATATTGATATATTATGAAACTAAAACCGCCAGTAGGTGGCAGCAAATCACTGTCTTAATGAATGAGTTATTGAGTCAAACGATTCGTTCGCTGAAACGAAGCAAGAGGCCATTTTTAATTATTTTGTTGATGTTGATTCAGTGACTCGTTCATAAAAATGGCCTCTTGCTTCGTTTCAGCGAACGAATCGTTTGACTCAATGACTCATTCATTAAGACAGTGATTTGCTGCCACCTACTGGCGGTTTTAGTTTCATATTTAGATTATCATTTCATTTTTCATTCATATTCACGTCACCTCTGAGGAACATTAAAAAGTCTGTATAAATACACCAAAATGCCACTTCAGATGCTAGTGCTGTGTTTTGTAATGTCTGTTCAATGTATTTCTCATTTAACACAATAATGACTTTAAATGATGGGGTAATATCTCGGCAAAATTCAAGTGCGGTTAGTCTGTGATTCATTTAAATAACTAATTGGCACATCATGTATTTTGAATCCCTATATTGCTGTTTCAGTGAATGGATCTTCAGCTTCGTTTTCCACGGATGGTGACGACAGCACTGAATGGGTCACGGCTATCGGAGGTGAGAGGGCTCGCTAATGTTTCTGACGTTTCGCACCGTCTGTGTAGTTAACCGATTAACTCTTTCACTGGACGCTCTTTTCCGTGTCAGAGGACACCATGACGTTCTGGAGAGGACTGAGGGATGCTGGGCTGTTGGAGGAAGTCATGGAGGACCTGGAGAGACAGATCCAGGAGATTCTCAAGGGCCTGGAAGAGAGAATCCAAGACCCACCACTGCAGGTCAAAGGTCAGAGTTATGCCGCTAAACCTGAATAAGTTTGAGCCTACTTACATTGAGTTCCCTACGTATAATTACAATATTAAATGTTATTATGAAATATGTAACATTAATATGATGTTACTATTGTATAATTAAATAATATCTATAAGTAATAATATTGTGTATAATAAGATATAGTCATATTTGAATATAATATTTGTATTCTCAATATTTCAGAATATATTACATGATATTCTTGTTGTTGTTTAATGTTCAGTTTGTATCATTGATTAGATTAGAATATATTTTTATATTTTTTTGTTTTCATTTTAGTTAAATATTTAGTAATTATGTTGTGTGTTTTTGTCATTTTTCTTAGTTTTTTTTATTTTTAATATGTCTAAATAGTTTTTATTAAGTTTTAGTTTATTATTTTAAATGAGAAACTAGCTGAAATAACATAAGGTTATGCTTTTTTATATATTTTATTTCTGTTAATGTAATTTAAATTTTTACTTTAAGTAATAAAAATGTTTTTTTAGTTAATGATATAGTTATGTTTTTTTATATATTTTATTTCTGTTAATGTAATTTAAATTTTTACTTTAAGTAATAAAAATGTTTTTTTAGTTAATGATATAGTTATGTTTTTTTATATATTTTATTTCTGTTAATGTAATTTAAATTTTTACTTTAAGTAATAAAAATGTTTTTTTAGTTAATGATATAGTTATGTTTTTTTATATATTTTATTTCTGTTAATGTAATTTAAATTTTTACTTCAAGTAATAAAAATGTTTTTCTAGTTAATGATATATGAACCCATAATATATATATATATATATGCCAGGGTTATTATTGCAAAATAAGTGCTATTAATATTTTATTACATTATATGTATATACATATAAATAATATAAATAAATATAGATTATATTCTTGTTTAATGTTCAGTTTGTAGCATGAAAGAACAGATTACATTTATAAATATGCATTTTTATATAATCTTTAAACTGAAGCACAACATTTATGTAAATATATTCTTTGTCAGTTTTTTGTGATTCAGTTTGCAGCTTGTATGACACATCAGACTGATTCGATATTGTTCATGACTTGAATCTGTCACTAGATGCCGCTCTGCTCAACAATATAGTCCAGAACTTTGGAATGTTGGACCTGGTGAAGAAAGTTCTTTCCAGTCACAAAAGCCAGATGGACCGCTGTCGGGAGCAGTACACCCGCAGCTTAGTGGGTCAGTCCTGTGTGTGTCTCCTTATCCTGCCACAGGTTTTTGGTTTATTTTGTGTGGTGGCAGCATCAGGTTTGTAAAAGTACTTGGGCTGCATGATTCATCAAAGTGATATAAAATCGCAGTATGGCTCTGCAATTATCAAATCGTGAAGGCTGCAACCTAATTAAATAAATATATGCATATGTTTTGTGAACGCAACATGCGCCGACCATCTTCCCAAACTTGTACTGAGAAGCTTTAAGGGCTCCCTGCTGTGTTGTCAAAATAAAACTTTATTTATTTAATAAAAGTGAAAGGAATTAAAGGATTAGTTCACTTCAGAATTAAAATTAATGATCATTTTCTCACCTCCATGTCATTCAGTCGAAAAGAAATGACGGTTTTTGAGGAAAACATTCCAGGATTTTTCTCCATATAGTGGACTTCAATGGGGTTCAACAGGTCTAAATGTCAGTTTCAGTGCGTCTGGATCATGTAGAGTCTTTTGAAGCTGCACTGAAACTCACATTTGGACCTGTTGAACACCAGTGAAGTCCACTATATGGAGAAAAATCCTGGAATGTTTTCCTCAAAAACTGTCATTTCTTTTCGACTGAAGAAAGAAAGACGTGAACATCTTGGATCACATAGGGGTGAGAAAATAATCAGGAATTTTAATTCTGTTATTTTAATTCTACAGTTATTATTGTAATTTTACAATTGTAATGTAAATTATTATTATTTATTAAGTGCTTTTTTTATACGGGGAAATGTTACAATTGTAATATCTTGTTTTGGTTTAGTAATAATAATTAAAGTTATGATAATAATTATATAAATTATTAATTTTTGATTGTCCAAATTGTGAAGCCCTATAAATAAGAAATACAAACTTACTTTTTTTTTTTTTTAAATCGCAATTTTTACCATGAAAATAAAGTTTTTATGAAGTGACTTTTAACGTTTTGCACTTCTAGCCCTAGAGCAACAGTGTGACGAGCACCGCAAACGCGCCAAAGAACTGAAGAGCAAATCGCAGCACCTCAACAACGTCCTGATGACATTGACCCCCGTGACCTCGCCTCCCACTGCCAAGCGTCCGCGTCTGACTCGTGCCGTTTCGGGCCCCGCCACGGTGGCCGCAACTCCCGCCCAGTCCGCACACTTCACCCTGCCCATCACCCAGCTCACCGGCATCCCGCTGGACAAAGTGCTGTCGGCTCAGACTCAGTCTCCACTGATCGGCGGATACACTGTGCTGACGTCACCGGGGGGGAGCGAACTCCATCCCGAAGGCTCTAATCTGACCGTGCTGAGCACCGCCGGCGTTCCACAGGGGTCCACGGGACCCACCTTCGTCAAAGTGGTCAGTCCGTTTCAGCTGGTCACCTTGCCCTCAGTGGGAGCTGGAGCCACGTTGCAGAACCTGGCAGCGCCTGTAGGGGGCGCCGCGGGCAACACTGTAGTTGCGGTGCCTGTAAGCACGGTTAGTGCTGTCAGTAACATAAACACTGCCGTCGTTGAGACCGTCGGGCCGCAAGCCGAAGCAGCTACAGAACAGAGAGATGACCAGAAGGAGTGAAATTCTCCTGAAATAGTGGCGTAACGTCAACGTATCATCATATACTTTGTATACGGAGGATGAACTTTTTTGCAGTTTCATGGGGGGAATTTGCATCATTTTTGCAAAAAACGGCCATGATTTGGAAGTCTTTTGATGTATAGCATTTGATTTAACTGTAATCTAATTACAATGTGGTGAAATACAGGCTTACAGACATTTTATACAAAACATGAGGCACATTTTGTCCTTGAAATTTTGTGGTTGACCAGAGTGTATAATTTGTAGTTATAATGTGTTTTGAATGTAACACTCACTTCGTTATTTATACTGCTCACATCATTTTTCCATATTGATGTCTTCCATATTAGGTATGACTCATCATTGATTACTATTTAATATCGATTAACTCAGATCATCTTGTCTTTCATAATAAATATGCATTGTACAATATAGCAAATTTACTTTATATAATCAACAATCTGATATCCAAGATTGGGGGGATCGAATCTACATTTTTTAGAATAGGCGGTCGATACATAATATTCCTCTTTGTTTCCGCTGTGGACTGTTTTGCAGTCTTTCAACCACTTACCGTAGTAAAATAATGTGTTTTCACACAATAATCAGCACAGAGTCATACGCTCTGGCGCATTTTTTAGTGTTTCTTCAAGCTTGTAATTTTGACCGACAGATGGCGCTGTTTACCTAAACATCATTCTGTTCACGGGACTGAAAGGACTTTCTTAAGTTGGAAAAAAAAAAAGTCACACAAAGCATTTCTCGAACAATTTAAGCAGGTAATGTTCTTGCCCTTTATTGGTCATCTTAAACAAGCATTATTTGCAGTAGCTATGTATTGATTGCTTACATGGGGTAAAGTTCATGGGAAACAACAAGTTGTCGAGTCACTTAAACGTCCTGAGGGCGTGATTGACAGGTTGATGGTAGATGATTGACGGCGTTCAGAAGTCAGCAGCCATTTTGAGATCGTAAAACAGCATCAACAAGTGTAATATGACGTTTTTTTGGGGGGAGGGGGGGGGACTGCAATGCGTTGGCAAAATGAGTTCTAATTGAGTTATATATTATACAACAGCCTATAAAGCATAGTCCTCGTACGATGAGGGCTCTTCGTCAGAACGCACGGAGATTTTAAAATGGCGCCGTAAAAACCCGCCATATCGCTTTTGGTTGTCCCACCTCAACTTCGGGCGAATTCTTCGCATAAAACCACCATATCGCTTCTGCAACACCTGCTGGCTGGGTTTGTCCACCGAGACGCTTCTTTTTGGACCGAATTTGCGAAGAAACCCGCCGTAACGTTTGGCTTCATTTAAAGGAACTTCGTTGTCGTAAACTCCCGTTTCGTTTTCCGCCGTAACGTCTTCGCCCTCGTCGTCTTCCGTTATCGACGGGATGTCTCGCTCGCCCAGTTTAGAGATTGATTCTCCGTATTTCTTCGCGAACAGTCCTTTTAATATGGCGTTCTCCTTCCAGGGTGAGGCAAAATATTTATTTTTATTCTTATCGATCCTCTTGATGAATCCCCCGTATCGTTTGACCAGGTTGGATCCCTTGTCTTGGAGATCCTCCGCGTTCAGGGCGCTTCGTTCGTCCGCTAATTCATCTGAAAGCTCCTGTAGAGCTTTCTCACATCTGTCTAGTGTACTAGAAGATGGGACTACTCCTTCACATTCTAAAGTACAAGTCTGCAAAAAGAAAAGTAGGTTAAACTTGACTGTGCTCTACTGAAGTTCAGTTTGAATGAAAATGATTTCACAAGTTCCTCAAAGAACGTTTTATTTTTTTAGTTCTTAAAAAAAAACCAATACACGGTCAGTGGAACCATACATTTACGTACTTTTCGATCTCAAATTTATTTTACAACTATAGTTTTTTTAATACAGCAAACTATCCTTTCAGTAATTTTTATTTCCGAAAACAAAATCTATATTTTTCCCCTCAGCATCAATATTGGCGCGCGATTTGCCGCGCTCTCCATGGTGCTGAACGCGCGCGCGCGCGCCCCAATGAGAGTTTAAATGCGATTTTTAAATGTTTCTATTACAGATAGACATTTCTATTGTTCATTAATAAATACTTAAGTAATTGACTTTGTTTAAAACTCATCGCATCTCATTTACATACATTTCATAATTGTTTTAACGCTATATATTACACTTCTGATTAGATGTTAACTTTATTTTCTGTACATAGTACGAGCACAAAGCCAAACACGATCGATTTCCGTCGGTTTTGCCCTGCTCGTGCATCACATTTATCAAAAAAATTAGGAGAATCTCACCAAGCGGTTCACTGCAGTGTCCAGGTCGGAGATCTGTTGCGCGCATCTCAGGCATTGCGCTGAACAATCTGCCTGACTCAAGGTTGGCAAGCTCAGCATCAACACCAAAACATACCACTCCATCATGTACAGGGATTCCTGAGGTGCGAGAGAAGAAAACATCAAATAAGTGCAGGCTTATCTTCCTCACAGGATCCACTTGATCTTCTCTGCTGGGAGGTTTTTCAAGAATTCATCACTGATGTTTGAGATTAGTAAGTGCTTCCTGAAGTCATATTCAAAACATGTGCCAACACTAAATCTACTGCGTTACCTTGAGTACCTGCAGAGCTTCTTGTTGTCCAAGCGTCACGCCGATCACTTGGGGAAGCTGGTTGAAACTTCTTTGTTCTGTCCTTTAATACTCACTCTTTATCCATCCACGGCTCTTGTTTGGACTCAGCCCAGTCTCCATACTTTTATTCAGGCAGCCCACACAGAAAACTGAATGAACGTTTAACTGACCAATGGGAGCAACGAGCCAGTTGATTGACAGGTCCCACCCACGTGATGCCTTACATCAATAATAATAACGATAAAAATGAAAATTAAATTGCTATGAAGTGCTTTTAACGTTATATAGATATTCCTAAAGGGTTTTAATTATTCACTTTACTGTATTTTACATATTAAATGTTAAACACACCCACTTTGAGGAGAATGAAGTACATTTTTGAATATAATTACACACAAGGCCTTGTGGTTCCACGAATTAAGTCTTTATCCTCCATTAACCAGATGATCCTGGACATAATGGAGGCTGTTCCGGTTGGGATTGCGTTCCGTTCATCGGTTTCTGGAACTCTAAAATTAATTGGGCGATTCAAGGAAGACGTCCGGCTGCCGTGAATCTCGATTTCTAATGAATCTGCCCTCGTGCGATCTCAAACGTTCTTGAACAAAACTGTTTTGTGATATGCAAATCTATAATAACATGATAATGAATGGCATTTTTGCTGTATCGTCCCGTCACGTAAAGTAGTTGCTATGGTTACCGCCTCACGCACTCGCTTTGTTCAAGTTAATCGCGTCGATTTAAAAACAGGTGAAAATCGCGCGCTAATTAGTCTAAAACTTTTGGTGTTTCGCGAAAGAAATATAAGTGATAGCGAGCAGTAAAATTTGTCTTTTCACGCAACCAAATCTGTCTTTTGCTAATGCTATCTTACAGATAAAAAACTAAAATGTGTTATTTTTGTATTATGCAAGTTATTTTTTCCCGCCATTCAATTTTCCGTAGGGATTTCACAAAAAGCCATGAAAATATAGGCTACAAGGTGAACTTCATGTGAGTGGGCGGGGCTAATGAGAACTTTTGGCGCGTTTTTGCTTGTTTCGACATTCTGATTGGTGGAATTTTCTCTACAGCATCATGGGTAATGTAGTTTCTTCCACCATAAATGCAACTGTTAAACACAATTATTTTAAAATTAAGTTGAAATAATGTTTAATTTAATTAACAACATCTTTAACGGGTTACAAATAAATTTCGTTCGAACGTTTTTGCTTGCCGTTTGTGAGCAAGCCAGTGCATTCTGACTATTTTGTGGTTACTTAAATGTTTTAATGAAGAATTCACTATTAAAAAATTACATCATCTAAGTCATTCTAAGTCAGTGGGAGATCTTTAATTTCATAAAAATCGTAAACTCTACACACACACACAAAACTGAGGCTAAAATTGTACTAAACAAAAATGAAATGTATGCTAAAGCTGAACTAGTCTGTGAATCTTGTGCGTGTAAAAAACTTGCCAGCTTAGATCTGTATACCTCACCCCCAAAAACAACAGCCCAGTAAGAACCAGAGCGATGTGTTGTGTCGTGTCGTAGTACAGTGAGACACTGTTGTCAGTGATGCTCAATCAATAAATGGCAGTTTCTAAGCAACCTCACCTAACAGTATAATGTGCGTTAGTCTCCTTTGGACATGTTGATCTTCCTGCTTGTTGCCAAAGAACCAAAGAAGAAAAAAAAAAAATTAATTTAGGTTGTCACGGAGGACGCACAAATTGATCTTCTCTCTTCCCACGAGAAGTTCAATGACGTGTATGAGCCAAAAATTAAATGTTAGATCTGTAACGTCTTCACAAATGATACACGTGAGGTTTTAATAATAATAATAATAATAATAATAAATATAATGACTTGTGGAACTGGAGAAAAAATGCAGTTACAAAGACATGTGACAACATGCCCCTATGGTTTTCATACTGTATGAGGTAAGCAACCTGCTGTAGTGTCACCAACACACACACACACACACATATATACACACATATATATATATACATTGTTATATATATAACATATATATATATATATATATATACATTATATATATATATATATATATACATTGTTAAATATATAACACATATATATATATATACGTTATATATATAACATATATATATATATATATATATATACATTATATATATACATTGTTCTTATTTTAACAGGTAATACCTGGGACTGAAAGCTGGAACATTCTTCCACACAATCCTGGAGGAGGCGGTCCGGACAGAAGTGTGTTGTGTACCCGCTCTGTTGTAAGTCCTGAATAAATCATTAATCTAATGCTGGGGCCTGTTCAAACACAATACTCAATTATCTATGTGGGCCCGGTGAACACTGTTTTTATATACTCTACTGTTCTACTGTCAGTGTTTATCCTTCCCAGTAACCTGGAAACAAAAGCACGTCAATCCTGAGTCATTACAAACGGAAACGTCCTCTTTCGCATCTAAAACTGACTTATGAAAATGCTTTTAAATTTGTGAGACACGAACAGTGCTCGCAAATTAGCCTCAATATGAAATACGTTATAAAAACAGTATGTTAATGGCCCTTTTTCCAATCCAGAGCACAAATTGATGTTCAGGAAGTCGGCCCAGCTATCAAAAACAAAAATGTTTTACATTGTTTCCATTGAGTTACGAGCGTTCAAAATGTCTCGTTTTTTTAAATGTTTTGAAAATGTTTTTCTTGATTGTGCAAAAGTTGATCATTTTGTATTTGTATTATGATTTGATTTTGTATTCTCGTGGCTTTATAACATTAAGGTTGAACCACTGTACTCACATGAACTGTTTTAAATATGTTTTAGTGCATCTGAAATATAATATAAATATAATGACTTGTGGAACTGGAGAAAAAATGCAGTTTACAAAGACATGTGACAACATGCCCCTATGGTTGTCATACTGTATGAGGTAAGCAACCTGCTGTAGTGTCACCAACACACACACACACACACATACACACACATATATATATATATATATTGTTCTTATTTTAACAGGTAATACCTGGGACTGAAAGCTGGAACATTCTTCCACACAATCCTGGAGGAGGCGGTCCGGCGGTTCTGTTTTACATTGTTTCCATTGAGTTATGAGCGTTCAAAAAGTCTCGTTTTTTTAAATGTTTTGAAAATGTTTTTCTTGATTGTGCAAAAGTTGATCATTTTGTATTTGTATTATGATTTGATTTTGTATTCTTGTCGCTTTATAACATTAATGTTGAACCACTGTACTCACGTGAACTGTTTTAAATATGTTTTAGTGCATCTGAAAGTGTTCATTATCTGTCAATAGAGACTCACTGAACCATTGGATTTCATCAAAAATATCTTCATTTGTGTTCTGAAGATGAACGAAGATCTTACGGGTGTAGAACGACATGAGGGAGAGGAATTAATGACTGAAATTTCATTTTTGGAGTGAACTAACCCTTTAATGTGTCAATTAGAGTGTTGAGTAACTATAATTCACTACATGTATTATGTATAATGTATAGTAATTACTAAACTAACTACATATAACCTGTAACAAGGCTAAGTATATAACAATTAGATGATATATTTGTCACAAAAACAATTAGGTTAAAAGCACTGAACACACATTTACACTAAATACAACTAAAAAAAAACATTCTTCCTGCCTGTGGTTACTGTGATTGCAGGCAAACATTTCCTTCTGTCCTTCTCATCTGATTAGGCTGTAATGAGTTTTGAAAGTCGGTGACGTAAAGACAGTGAGGGAGAAACATTTATCTCATTTCGACTGAATTGCACCTGAACTTTTTCCTGCGTGTGGTGTGACCGTCACCATAGCAGCAGAGACACTTGTGTTGTTGCCATAAATAATTACTGTGGGAGTTGCAACTTTTAACTTCTCATTACATCCCATAACCCCCGACTCATCCTCAAGAACTTACAGGCCTGGAGAAGCATTAACAGGTGAAACGAGATGCATACATGCGAGTAATTTCACAGCTTCGGTCAATGGAAAGATGGCATCGTGTGACGTAGTGCATTAGGTAAATACGATGTCTTTCAAGAGCTCAGGGACGTGTTGACAATGTTCATTCGGTGATTCATTTTCATAAAAATACATCTCAGAGAAGGACTTGAAATATAAAAGCTGTTGCAAACACCTAATGCCTTGTTAATAAATCGTGCTCTGCCTTTGAATACGCAAATAAATGGAGCTATTTTAGTCCTATTCGTACTTCGTGTCCTAATGCGCGTAATATGCTTTATTTTTGTGCACCAAATTCAACAGAAATGTGGTGAAGTGCTCTATATGATACATATAAGCCCAATGCATATGTGCAAGAAATATTGTTAAAGTCTTTTTAATCAAAATAACTCTCAGCTCGAAGGCGGGGCAACCTGTCACTCACATGAGATTGACCAATAGCAAATCACAACCATCCAATCAAGCCCCGCCCTACATTTGTTCTTGTTTCGAGAAGCAGTTTCACTCAGAAATACGTCACAATATAGAGAAGAAAAGACTATTTTCATTCCTCTACATATGAAGAGTGTCAACAACATTAGAGATGCTGCAAACAAAGGCTGGATATTTGCCAAATAAAACATGCACAGCTCACATTAATGGAAAGATATGGGAGTGCAAAGAGGTAAAATGAAGCAAATGAAGAAAGAACTCCCGATAAACTTGCTTTATCGGCTTGTCCTTTAGTCCTTAAACTTATCCTTCAATGAGTGCGAAAAAAATCATAAATATAAAGATGTATGACGTGTTTCTGTGTCTGAATAGCTCTTATTTTCACACTTGGAATTAGTAGCCTACAGTAGAAAATGACCTTGGTCTCCAAAGATACGGCAGGAAAAAAAAACGAGCGTGTTAGTGACTAAGACGGATTGACTTCGAGTCATTTAATCAGAACTTGAAACAGAGATTCAAAGCCTCTGCTTCTGACTGATCTGCTTGGTCTCACTAAATATCATTCAGCGCTGGAGAAAATACTCTATTACACTGTGAAAAATGTATTGGCTGCTTATTCAATACTTAATAAAATGAGCTTAAACAACTCAATTGTTGAACATTTTATCACAAATTTTGTAAAATATGTACACTCTGGGTTAAAAACAACCCAAGTTGGGTTGAAAAAAGACCAATCCAGTGATTGGGTTGTTTTAACCCAGCGGTTGGGTTAAATGTTTGAGCAGTTTTATTTAACCCAACTATTGTTTAAAAATTACAATATGGTTGGCTTAAAATGAACCCAAAATAGGTTGGAAATTAAAAATCAGACACACTAGAGGCAACAATAACAATCAAAAGGTGAACATTTATTAATAAGCAAGTTTAATTATTATACATTAAACATATTAATAAAATTTATATGTATTTCCAACATATTTTGGGTTCATTTTAAGAAAGCAATACAGAATTTTTTAAACAATAGTTGAGTTATATAAACGTTGGGCAAACATTTAGCTGGGTTAAAACAACTCAGTCACTGGGTTTGTCCATTTTCAACCCAACTTGGGTTATTTTTAACCCAGCATTTTCAGAGTGTATGTGTAGAAACCTTAATAAACAGCAACATTTTGCTTAATTTTTCATATAAATAAGAAGAGGTAAAATCATAGGGATGAATCTGTGAATCTTTTATTTTTTGTAATAATGACTGTCCATGGAAACTAACGAATGGCGGGAAACTAGAACAAAGGAAACAGGAAACTGTGTACGTTTACAACTATACTAAAAACGGAAAAATTTGATCTTTCTACAGGTGACAACTTTATCAAAACTATCCCTGTTCATATGCAAGCGTGTAAACAACTAAAAAGTAGTTGGCGATGTCACTTTGTAAAAAAACGACTACATTTAACCCAACTGCTGGGTTAAAACAACTCAATCACTGGGTTTGTCCATTTTCAACCCAACTTGGGTTATTTTTAACCCAGCATTTTCAGAGTGTATGTGTAGAAACCTTAATAAACAGCAGCATTTTGCTTAATTTTTCATATAAATAAGAAGAGGTAAAATCATAGGGATGAATCTGTGAATCTTTTATTTTTTGTGCATTATGTGACCACAATTTTTTCCCACTGTTGTTTACAAAACGTAGGAAATCTTTGCGATTTGGCTAAATCCCTTTTAATGTCATTCAAATAGTCGCCAAGTTTGGACAAGATATACGGGGGCACATGATGTGCACGGATAAATAATTTAATAAATACTCCAATATTCCATAAAAACAAGACTTTTTCATAGCGACTTTAAATAAACAGCAGCTCTTTCCTTTCTGTTTGTTTGATTGCTGAGAAATAATTCAGATGCTTCTCCTCCTGCAGTCCTGATCTGAGATCAGATTCCGAGATCCCTGTTGACATGATACCACACATAGCGGTTCTGATCTCAGAACAGAGTTTACGACGGGCAGAGCTCTGTGCGTCTCGTGAGCAGCGTGAAGCCCTTGTACGTGTGTGGAGGCTAAAAGCTTTCCGGCGTTTCCGGACGGTGGACAAAAGCCTTCCGCTCAGACTCAGCAGGACTACGTGCCCACGGTTCAAGGAGAACATGACAGGGACAATGACTAGCACACATCTTTTGGTTCCTGAGAATTGGAAATGAAATTACCCAGGTGTAAAGCCAATCCTGCAAGGCTTTGAAACACGAACGCAGTCAAAGACACTGATTGTGTCGCTGGTTGAATCTGCTATGCGTCCTGTATCATCACCTTGTGGAACATTAAAAGAGAAAATCTGTTTGTCTTATATACAGATACAGCCTATTTGTGTGTAACGTTTTGTCCAAAGATGAAGACATATTCAAAAAGATCAAAATAAAATAAGGTTTATTAAATAACTCAATGTAAAGTAACCCAATAAACTCATGAAACAGCGAAGGCAGAGGAAGTGAGGAACTTAAATACACAATGGTGATGAACAAATAACAAACAACTGTAATAATGAGTGTCCATGGAAACGAACGAATGGCGGGAAACTAGAACAAACGAAACAGGAATCTGACGATAAACTAAGTGTATGTCGTTTACGCGACAACGATGTACTAAAAACGTTTTTTCTTTATACATATGACAACTTTATCAAAACTATCTCCGTTCATACGGATGCACACAAACGACTGAAAACCAGACAAGTTGTTGGCGATGTCACGTTGCAAAGAAAGACTTCGCACATACGCATTCTTTTACAGAGCACTCGCACATCTCATTATTTCCCTGTAGTGGCTAATAAATAGGCAGTCTCGCACATTCACAGAAAAACAAAACAAAACAAACGAAAAAAATATTTCCGCTTTGAAAAATAAGGTTGATAAGGTCTGTCAGCGTTTTCACAGATTCGCGTTTTTGCAGTTTACACGGGGATGATAACTACGGAGCCCCGGACATGACATGCAGGAAAAATATAGTAGGCTAAAACATACACGATTAACTATTTCGTTCCCTCGATTTATAAACCATGCACTGTTAAAAAATTACTGTAAATTTTACAGTATAATACTGGCAGCAGGTTTGCCAGCCAGTTACTGTAAATTTTACAGTAGTGTTACTGTACTTTAATTTACAGAATTTCCCTGTATTCTCTGATTACAGTAAATAACTGTATTTCTTAAAATTACGAAGGGTCAATTTACAGCAGTATTCTGTAAATTTGAGTCAAACCAACACGTAACCCCAGAATGCATTGCAGTTTACAGCAATATGCTGCATTATTAAAAAACAGCCAGCGGCTGTAAAATAATGCTGTAATTTTTACAGCATTTCATTACAGTGTGCGCGCCATTTAATTTTTTTCTTACATGTCATGCGCAGGGCTCCGTAGATAACGGTATCGTTTTCAACTTCCACTTTCAGAAGACATTTCAAAAGTTTTCAAAACGCCGTTGTCATGTAAATGAACGGCCAAAACGCATAAAAACTTTTCTGATTTTAGTTGAAAACGGTGTCGCCCCTAAAAGTCCATGAAAGTGAAACTAACAGGAACATATAATTGTGACAGCGTGTGTGTTTAAACATGAATGAACATCAGAAGGAATGTTGTTTCAAGCGCGGAAAGACGTGAGGACACACAATTTTTAAAGTTCAAGTTCACCAACGTTAATCTACTAACTCCCCTGACCGCTTTGACGGACAAAATGGCGGATTCGGTGTTACGATTGGTCAGATCGCCTGTCAATCAAACTGTTTGCGAAGGATCAATTGGTCAGTTACATGTTTTAGATGACTTATATTTTACATTTGACCGCCTCTTCAAAACCCCGCCCTCAAAAAGCCAGAAAGCGTTTCTGATTGGCTAATGATTTTCAAATTCAAACGAGTATGATGTCTCAAGATGCGTTTGTTTTCTGTCAGGCATGAAGGACACTTTATGTGAGTTATAAAACATCAAAAATAGATGCAAAAAAGAGCTGTGCAACTTGCACATATACTCTGCAATTGTTTTTTATCTTCAACTAGAAAGAGAAGCTCTGGATACAGACACTTTTGTGGTGTGAAAAAAAAATATCTGACGTCATTTATAAAAATATCTTGAATGCCGGGTGAAATCGTCAGTGCTTTTCTATAGATGTTTCTTTCTACACATCATCACATCTCTGGAAGCTCTTGTTCGTCTCTCAAAGCTCTGTTCTGTGTCCAGACAGAAGGGGGCGCCAGGCACCAGTCACCGTCACAGATGTTCTGCCTCCCAGGACAATACAGTCACGACCACCCACACAGCCAGATAATCATATAAATATGTAAATTATATATGCTTGGAATTTAATCTGGAATTTTATCAATAGCCTGATAGTTTCATAATTGCTTTTATTAACGCAGAGAATTTTTATGATTTGAAACTGGAGGTGTTACATCCCTGACTAACACTTTCCACTGCCTCCTTCTCTTTTCATCCACTTCTAGTGTTGTTCAGAACCAAGAGAGCTTTAAAGTAGTACAAAAAGACTCGACTAGAAGAAGCCTTCTAAAATGAACATACTGTAAGAAGCTTTTCAATAAACAGTATTAATCTAAAAAATAAAAAAATTAAGTAAGAATTAATCTCGCAATAGTACAAATCCATTTTTTTTTCTTTTTCTCTATATTGGGACATACAACCCATTTAATTGGCTAACTGATGTAATTTGGGTTAATTTGTGGTAGTACAGGTTACTTTGGGGCTGTTTACATGACAGCATTTTCAACTAAAAACGGGAATTTATGGATTTTGGAGGCCTGAAATCGCAAACCCATTGTAAACTATGAAACTGTGAATTTGTGAAAACTGTAGCTGTGTCTGAAACCGCTCCCTATCCACTATATAGTGCACTATATCGGGATTTTGTAGTGCTGTCCGAAACGACTTCATTCCCTACATTCGTTCACTACTTTTACCCACAATCCTCTCTGATTTTGACTGTACATTCGATGTACACTCGTTAAAGCGCCGTTACCCAAAATCCAACGCGATAAGACGATCGAGCGCGAAAGAAAAATAAATATGGCGGACGGCAATACGGGAAGCGGCAACTTCTACAAATGTAAGTGTAATTTTTTATTAATTAGAACATCTTTGTAAAGATATTTTGAAGCGAAATGATACAGGTTTATATCATAATATATATACTTATTATCATATGATAATTTGGTCGATTTTTCTCATATGTTAGTGAACTGTTGTACATTGTATACTGTTGTTTATATTGTATTTATTTACTATTATATTTTTTATAAACAAATGTGACACTGTAGTGTTTTTGTTCTGTTATTTTTAAATATAAATGTACTAAATAGCATGACACAGGTGTTTTTATTCTCTCTTTATTCTCAATAAACATGACAAATGAACAGTAATGTACAATTCATTAAGCTAAACAGGACATATTACAGATGGGGATAGGAAATGTTAATGACGAAATTGTCTGGCGCGTGCTATTAACGTCAGCGTCCGAATTCGCTCACTCATTTTCGTTCACTCTTTGCTGATATAGTGCGCTCAACTGCCATGCACTATATAGGGGTTAGTGAACGAGTGAACGAGTGGGCGGTTTCGGACACAGCTTGTGACATCAGGCACATGCGTTTTACATGTTCAGTCTATAGGTGCGTTGTGTTTAATTACAAAGTGATATCGCCACCTACTGGCCTGGCATGAATAATACAGTTTTTTTTTTTTTTTTTTTTTTTTTTGTCGTTTTTGCAGATCCATGTGAACTGGGATCGTTTTGACAACATTTTTTTAGTTTTTAGTACATTGTTGACGTGTAAACGTACTCGAGTCTTGAAAAAAAAAGTAAGTGAGTCTCTAATGAAGGAGAAATGATTGATTGGTTGCGAAGGCATGACTTGAGCTGGCGGTTGTAATGATCTTAATGTATTTCAGAATGTATGTGGTTACTGAGAGAGTGATTTGTGGAGGTTATTTTTTTCTCTTTTTTGAATCCAATGGGCAAGAGCATGAAGAAGAAGAGCTTCCTCTTTATTAGTGTTCATATGAAGACCTCTGCTCTCCTCACACCTCATCTCAAGGGTTTTCTGTCTGAAAGTCCCTCAGTTAGTCCTTCAACACTCTCACATTCTGCCCTATTAGAGGCTCTGCTACTATATTGATTCATTTTAATACCTGAACAACATTACGTTGTAACATCTATCCCGCTACTTTTTGCTCGTGTGCTACATAAAATAAGGGACCAACCAGACCAATCTTGCTTAGGAGTCAATTGTATTTAACATAGTTACACCAAGCATGCATTATTCCACTTGACAACAATCTCTTTCTTGAACACAGTTGGAACCAGAGGGTAAGTCACAGTCCATTACATAAAGCACAGTTCCTCATTCTTCATCAATTAAGCCCATCAGTCTTTGTTTCAAATGTCTATAGAAAACAATACTTAAATGACAAGATGAATCACAGAACAGTTCAATCCTCAGAGAGCCTTGCCCAGGATTGCAGTACAACGTTGACTTGTAACAGGTAACAGTAGAGTAGTTAAGTGAAATTCAACTCCTGGTTCTAATCCTCTCAGATGTTCGCCCCAAGTACTCCACAGACATTCCAAACACAAAAACCCTAGTTGAGCTTGGAACTCTTAAGGTTCCTCAACCAGGGAAAGAAAGGACCACAACCATCATGAGGCAAGCCTCTCTATGCAGTTCGAGAATCACTTCCTGCCTTTTCTCCTTCTTGGCTTCCTTAAATAGGCAAACTCCTACCTCAAATAGAGCGCCCCCTAATGCCCAGGTGATTAATATTAGTAAATTTACAGGAGAAACTACTGGTACACTTATTAGTAACAGAAAACTGTTACAACGTCAAACATTCATGACCCTGCCCATCTCCACCTTAAGGGGCAGTAAAAGTGACCAGTGGCTAATTGTTTATATCTTTGTTCACTATTATTTTGTATGGTTATGTTTGGTTTGTTGGCTCGTATGTTGTGTTTTCCAAAATAACGACTTTTCAACAATATCTAGTGATGGCCGATTTCAAAACACTGCTTCATGAAGCTTGGTTTGGAGCGGCAAAGTCACGTGATTTCAGTAAAGAAGGTTTCGTTACGCAAACCGAATCACTGATTTAAAATCAAAAGATTCGTAAAGCTTCAAATCAGTGTTTTGAAATCGCCCATCACTAGAAATTGTTGAAAAGTCGTTATTTTGGGGGGTTGTTTGGCGCACAAAAAGTATTCTCGTCACTCTATAATATTAATGTTGAAGCACTGTACTCACATGAAGTGTTTTAAATATGTTTTAGTGCATCTGAAAGTGTTCATTATCTGTCAATAGAGACTCACTGAACCATCGGATTTCATCAAAAATATCTTCATTTGTGTTCTGAAGATGAACGAAGGTCTTACGGGTGTAAAACGACATGAGGGAGAGGAATTAATGACAGAAATTTCATTTTTGGGTGGACTTGTCATGAAGGCAGGCTTTATTAGCAGAGGTAGTCAAACAGGCAATGATGAAAATAACAGCAAACAGGAATGGCAGAGGATAGGAAGAATCGTGGTTGTTAGGCAGGCAATAGGTCGAGACAGGCAGCAAGTAAACACAGTCCAGTAAAACAAAGCCAATAATCCAAAGGCAGGCAGAGAACAATAATCAACGGTAGGAAACGGGCAGGATAATAGACAGGAAACAGGTGTAAACGCTCAGAAACGTTACCATAGGAAAACAAGACCTCGCAATGTGTACTGGGCAGAGTGTCTCTTAAATAGTCCTGGTGATGAGTTACAGCTGGTAGAGGTGATCAGCACCAAGGTACGGGGCTGCTGGGAAATGTAGTGTGCATGTGTGAGAGTGAGTGTGTGATGCATTATGGGAAATGGAGTCCTGATGGTGAGACGATAGTGGAGTGCCTGTTAAAGGGCACTCCAGCGGATAACCCTGACAGAACTAATTCTTTAATAAATAGAAATAGGCTGTACTTAATTAAGAATGCAGTTTTTAATTATGCCTAAGTTTTTCTATTCATGTACATTCCACCATAAAGTCTTTTTAAAGTGTTTGCCTTAGCCTACATGTTCTCATTTAGGTTTTCACTAGCTAGCACTATTAATCGTAAAAAGATTGCGCTCACGATCAAAAAGCCGGCACGCGATTTCATTCCTAAATGACAACGATTCACCGGTCTATTAAATCTTTGACAAAATCACACTTAAACATTCAAATCTGTGTTCGCGTTGCCGCTGATCTAGAGAAAGCAGTTGTCATGTTGCATATATTAAACAGCTAAACAATCTGAAACAGTATTTTCAACAACACAATATCGTTACACTCTAAAAACTCCTGGGTTATTTCTTCAACCCATTTTCTGGGTTATTTGTGTTGGGTTACAATTATGGGTTATTTTTTCAGAGAGTAACCATTTTCTGGGTTATAGGGGTAATATTTTGACCCAATTCCTGGGTTATTTGGGTTTCTGGGTTATTTTTCAAAGAGTAACCCATGTTCTGGGTTCACGCCCCGCCCCCCGCTGTTGTTCTGGAATTTGAAGTAACCGTAACTTCGCGCTCGATCCGTTTTGGCCTGGGCTTCGATTGAATTTTCTGAAATAAGGCATACTGGCATAGTAACCCAAGTAAGGTTAACCCAACATTGTAGTTAATATAACCCAACTTCTGGGTCAAAAGAACAACCCCAATATCTGGGTTACTTCAACCCAGATATTGGGGTTGTTCTTTTGACCCAGAAGTTGAGTTATATTAACTACAATGTTGGGTTATTTTAACCCAACATTTGGGTCAAAAAGAATAACCCATTTTTCTGGGTTGAGATAACCCAGGAATTAGTTGGTCCCTTTTTAACCCAGGATTTGGGTCAAAAATAACCCATTATGATTATTTTTGACCCAGGAGTTTTTAGAAGTGTATTTCTGTATTATAAAAATTATCACAGAAGTACTGGGATAAAATATTATCAGACATAAACACTGATCAGATCCTTCACGTGCTCTCGGAATTATCGGGAAAAAAAATTGCACACGAACGCCCGTAATCACGACTTCAGATGTGGGATTTATCCAATTTCCGATAGTTTGTGAAGGGAGCATGAATCACCCGCGTTTACATGCACCCTCATAATGCGAATATAATGGGATTTTGCCAATATTGTGATTGAACTTTACCTCATGTAAATGCAATACTTCAATTAAAGTAATGCGATTAATTTCATAGTCGTACAACATAATGTGTACGCCAATTGTAATTGCAATAAACAGGCATGTAAACACCTTATTCCCGCTCTGACCAAAGTGCGCATGCTCGTTTTTACACGGATGCAGTGTGTTCACACAACTTCAGGAATGAACTACGTGACGTGTATCCAAGTGCGCAGACGAAAGAGTTGATAAAGTCTTTTATTGGAGATGCAACCAGGGAGAACTCAGAAACACGTCTTTACACCAACGAGAACGGACCAGGACTGAGGGAAAACACAGGGAGAAACGAGGTAATTAACAAGACACAGCTGATGATGATGATGAAACAAATGAGTGGCGGGAAAAAACCAAAACAAAGAGCACATGTGAGACACGACAACAAAACAGTCCGAAACAGAAACACATGTAACAGTGACATGATTCTGAAGTTTTTTCTTCTCCAAATCGCTAAACTCTGGCAACACAACTCAGACAAGTGACAGTTTAAAAAATGTATTTGTCATTGAATCATTTATTCAAGAGATTCGTTCAAATACGCCGATTCATTCAGTAATGAAACAAGTGAAGTATTATGAGTGAGTCATTGAATCATTCATTCAAGAGATTCGTTCAAATACGCCGATTCATCCAGTAATGAAACAAGTGAAGTATGAGTGAGTCATTGAATCATTCGTTCAAGAGATTCGTTCAAATACGCCGATTCATCCAGTAATGAAACAAGTGAAGTATTATGAGTGAGTCATTGAATCATTCGTTCAAGAGATTCGTTCAAATACGCCGATTCCTCCAGTAATGAAACAAGTGAAGTATTATGAGTGAGTCATTGAATCATTCGTTCAAGAGATTTGTTCAAATATGCCGATTCCTCCCGTAATGAAACAAGTGAAGTATTATGAGTGAGTCATTGAATCATTCATTCAAGAGATTCGTTCAAATACGCCGATTCTTCCGGTAATGAAACAAGTGAAGTATTATGAGTGAGTCATTGAATCATTCGTTCAAGAGATTCGTTCAAATACGCCGATTCATCCGGTAATGAAACAAGTGAAGTATTATGAGTGAGTCATTGAATCATTCGTTCAAGAGATTCGTTCAAATACGCCGATTCATCCAGTAATGAAACAAGTGAAGTATTATGAGTGAGTCATTGAATCATTCGTTCAAGAGATTCGTTCAAATACGCCGATTCATCCAGTAATGAAACAAGTGAAGTATTATGAGTGAGTCATTGAATCATTCGTTCAAGAGATTCGTTCAAATACGCCGATTCCTCCAGTAA